>UELU01141110.1:11658-50619 GCA_900490025.1 Megastigmus dorsalis | reverse complement strand
CTCTCTCTCTCTCTCTCTTGCTCTCTTAATCCCGACAATGAATACTGCGCCGTGGATAATATAACGCGCGGCGGCCCCGGCGCTCAACCAAGTCTGGCCTCCTTCTCTCCTTTTCTCTCTCTCTCTCTCTCTCTTCGCGCGTCCCTTTCATGCGTGTACTCTGCACACTGCAGGCATACACACACGTACTCTCTCGGTATCCAGTTGTCTGGCCTTCTTGTGCGCCTCTCTCTCTCTCTATATATATATACATATATATATATAAGCCCCCGAGACGAGAGAGAGAGAGAGAGAGAGAGAGAGTATGTTGTCTTTCTTTCTCTCCCGCACGTACGGCATGTAGGCTTGCCTCATGCGCCTATACCACGTGTGCACAACTCGATATGTATGCGTGTCTCTCTCGCTCTGTGTGTGTGTGTTTGTGTGTACAAGGGGGAGAGAGAGAAATTCGCCCCATTCAAGTGCTGATGCATGAACGAGGCTTTCTTCGCCTCTCTCGCTCTCTCATTCGTGTGTGCGTGTGTGTTTAGTTTGTTCAATTTTTGAGAGCAGCAGATACATCGAGAGCTGCAGCGATGTGTGTGCAATTGAATGGATGCCGAGATGCACCGCGAGCGAGAGAGAGAGAGAGAGAGAGAGAAGTAGCTGCTGCTGTTCTATCGCTTTTGAATGCGAGGACTTGATGAGTATTGATTGGAGGGATCGGGTTGCCCGTTGGAATATCAATCGTGCGCGAAGAACAAAACGTGAAGATGATGCGCATCGAGTGCACACTGATGATGCACACCGCGCGAATGCTTAATAGGAAGAAAATATAAGAATTATCGAGAAGAGCTCGCGTGGACGCAGAACTGCAGCCTCGAGTATCGCATCGGTGCTCGTACATATTATATATGAATGAATTCGATTCGATAAAAACGCACTACCTTATTTCCGCGAAATTATTTCCGTTCGCGCGTTTCCGAGAGCTTTTGCCGAGCGAGTATAAAGAGCGTGAATCTCGACATTTTTCCATAAGCGCCTATGTGTGCGTGCGCGTCTATGCATGTATCTCGTAAAAAAGAGCGCGGATTTAGAGCTTGCAGTGCTTACAAGCAAGTCGCTTAGGGCTGCTTGAGAGAGGGCATTTTTACTTCTCGGATATGCTGCGCATCGCACGGATTTCCCAAGATGTCGTAATGGTTAATCGTCAAATTCCTACAGCTTTTCTTGGTAAATCGAAGTAAAAGGGAGCATGTATTTGATGATAATTCATGAAGATCACTAAATAATAACAATATTTCAACGAATGAATTGCACGGATGAAATTAAATAAATTTCTCTTGCAATATGAATTTAAAAAAAGAACAGCTCATTCCAGCCAGTAATAATTAATATTTTCTTTGTTCGGACATTATTATATGAAATAAAACGATTCTAAAGGTGACTCGCATATAAAAAAGTTAAATTCAACCTCTGTTAACGTCATGATGAATTCATCGATTCCGAGTATATAATTATCATATCAATCAAAGATAAGTATCGATTCAGCTGTAGCCCGTTCAATTTTTTGTCCAGCCTCACTTTTTATATGCATCGCGTCTCGATCGATCGATAGTATCTCACTACCGTACAAAGCGATCTCAATCACATATACTAAGTTCGAAAAAATCGTCCCTCCTACGTCAATTTTCAATCGATCGCCACCGATAAAAGTAGTTTGCGATTCGTTAATGTTACAAAATATCCCGTTTAAATCTGTATGATTTACAAGTCCAGCCGATCGAACTATACATATATAACATCTGGCTTTTCGAATAATCGATTTAACGAGTAAACTTAAAGCAAACAATAGTCGCCTGTTCAACGGAGTCAAAAGTTATTTCAAATCTCGGCGAAGCAATTAGCGCATAAAGCTAACGAATCGCTTTCCGGTGCAGTGTACCGGTCTCCCGCACGCATTAAATAAATTTTCCAATTTCGATAGCGTCCAACTTTGCAAAAGTGCCACGCTTTGTATCAATTAAAAGCGTAGTAGGTGCAACAATCGATTTCATGCCTACGCAGTTGGCTTAATTGAAACGGACAAAAATCCTCGGGTACACTGGCGCGCGAATCTCTCGCCAAAAGTAACACGAGCTCGTCGATCAGCTCGGTGATCGGCAGCGACAGCGAGAGGAAATTCTCGTGCAATTAAACGTAATTTGTAACGCCAGTCGCCCTTTGTCTCCCTCTCTCTCTCACCCTCGCACTCGCATACATTTCTCTCGGAACTCCTCCGAGCGAAGCGATACGACGCGCGTAGCCGAGCTGAATTATCCCCAAGGTTTATCAATAAGATTCGGAACCCTCCCCCTTTTACACATACACACCCACACGCATACGCTCGATCCCACTATAGCGGCATATGTCACTATCGCTCTATCTCACTTCCTTTCGCCTCGGCGTGTGGATAGGAGGATTAGATGATTCTTCAATTCACCGCCTCCCCGATATATCCGATCGAAGCGTATACACAATTTAATATATATGTACATACCATAAACGCGCCTGTGGACTGGGTTATATATATGGAATATTCCGTATCTCTCGTCGAGTGCCAGTCATAGAAATATGTACGGAAATGCTGGGGCCTATATACCGTTAAAATTGTCCCTCGAACTTTTTGCCCCTGCTACGCGCGTGACTGCAGTAACTTTTCCAATTAATATTTTCGATTGAAGCATAAAAAAGGGGTGTATTGGAAAAAAGGTTATCGCTTTATCGGATGAGAAGGAGGCTATCGCTTTATTGCTTTTGTTATCGGTGAATTAATTTTTGTTTTAATTAATCTTTAGCAAAAAGACTCTCAGTTAGAATTATTAGTAAATGTAAAGAAATCGATAAATTTTCTAGATTTTAATTTCCTTTTTCTTTTGAGATACCATTTAATTCTTATAACTTGGGCTGCTCTTATAAAAAAAAAACAATGAATATTAACGGTTCATATTAAAAGAACATTTTTCTTTATTTCCAAGAACGAGTTTAGCCGTCCACAACTGTCTCATGCATAATAAAAAGTTCCGCTTTAAAGACTTCCCAAGAAAAATAGAAGCTTCTAAACGGGAAAAACTTAATCATCCTAATCTCCTATAGCCTCGCGAAGCTCTGACAGTTTCCAAGATAAAAAAATTCACGATTCGTCGGTATTTCGAAGGAAAGTCTAAAAATAAAACCTTATCGGTATACGCGTCCTTTGGCGCAATCAGTCACAATCATTTCGACGCACAAGCTCTCTCAGGACCTCCAAGACAACTTTTGACCGAGAAAAAAGCCTCGGAGGCGCGGAATATCCCACGTATACGTTTAATTCTAGCTCTCTCGCGCGGATTCTTTTGTGCCTTGGCGCGCGCTCTCTGCCTGCAGTGTATAAGGTTATGATCGTCGCGTGCCTACGCAGAGCCTATTGTTGAACGAGGGATTAGCGGTGTAGACGCGCTCGGCTATTCTCTCTCTCTCTCTCTCGGACACGCTTGCGATAATGCGGATGCGATTCTCTCTCGCTTTCACAGTCTCTGTGTGTGTGTGGGGCAGGAGAAACGGTCGAGCACGTAGGCATTGTTTTCCTTTGTTGACGACTGCGAGAGCCGACGATAGAGAGAGAGAGCGAGAGAGAATGAAACTTTTTATTTTATTTTATTTTATTTCGCTCGTTCGCTGGGCTGCGCGTGTGTGTGTGTTTTTTTTTGTTCCCGGTTCTATGGATTCGACTGCGCCCGCGCGGGGCTTTCTTTTTTACTGGCGTGATCGCGGCGCGCTGTTGGGGACTTCTCCTTTTTTTTTTTTTACGCAGTCTCTCCTGTGCGCGTCTGTATGCGTATGCGCGCAGTTTCATTTGAATGAATTTGTTTTTATTCGCCCGCGCTTTTGTGGCGAATTTAATATGATTAAAGCGTGGCGGAAAAAAGAATATAAACTTCCGGGCCCCGCTTTTTGTTTAAACTATGCATTCGCGCCCTGTTTATAATTGCGACAATAAATATTTTCGCCCGCGCCGCAGGTTAATTTTGGTAAACTACGCCGTGCTGCGTATACGGCATCGTCGCGTACCAAGGCAGGACGTAGTCGTCGCGACCTTTTTTCCCTCAAATTTGTCCCGTCTACTCTGCGGAAGCAAAAGTGTCGCCGCGGCGTATAAGCTTTAATTCAATTTATCCGAGCTTAATTGGTCAAGCGCCGCTTCCGAGTTTTTCCCTCCGCAGCAATTTGCATCCGACTTTTCCGCGCGTTGTACCGCGCGTAATGCCTTAAATCAACAACGAACCTGCGAGCGAGTTTCATATTCATAAGCGGCTCTATCCGAAGCTCGAACCTCCTTTATTTAAACTGGGGGAGGGGAGGCTGACTGGTGACTAGTCTTGATTCGCGTGTCGCGGACGTTCAAATTAAAACTTCCGACAAATCGATCATTTTATCTAAGCTTTTCGGCCTTTAATTTTGCGCGAGTCGCGCGCGGCCCCCACAAAGTTTCGACGTGGATTTAACGCTGACGATTACGATTTCCCGTGTGCGCGCGCGCTCCGTCCCGTTTTGCCGTCCCCCAAGACGTCTTTCGGGAAAATTGGAAACTAACTTTGGAAAATTATATTTTTCGTATGCAGATGTACGTCGCGGGGAATGGGGATATATAGAAGGATGAATAAAAGCGATAAATCTAACGGCAGGTAGGGAGCTATAACTCGCGCAAGTAGTGTAAGTAAAAGTATAGTCATCTTCGCGTGAAGGATTAATTATTGATACGAAAACTTCCGTGACCGGTATGAGACGCTATAAATCGATAGCGTTTTACGCGCAAAAAGTTGTATCGACTTAAAACGCTTGGGTTCACGTGATGATTTCGGACAGCTTCGTATTATTAAAGTCCGTAATAGATATCAACTTGGACGCGTTGAAATATTCACGGACAAGTTCTCGTTTTGCTATATAACTAATATCAATATTTTATTAATTCTGTATAACGATTGATGAAGTGGAAAAACACTATAATATGAGAAAAGTAGTATAGCTAGCATAACATTTTCTAAACAGGCAAAAAGATGCGAATAATACATCAGTTGGAATTACAATTTATTGTATAACAACGTACGAACTTGTGAAAACTCGCCGCCGCAGCAAACATTAACGCAGCCCGGAACTTTGCAACATTGCAGCGTGCAACAAAGAACTTTTCACATCACTTACCGCAAAACACGCATGGAAATAATTAAAAACAATCCAATTCCCATATCGACACGAAGTGGGCCAGTTTTTCTCATCAAAGGAATCTCGGTATCCTCGGTGCAACGAGTTCAACAAGTCCCGGCTAACAAAGCGCAGCCTCGATCCTCAAAAATCAAGCTCTCTCGCCCAACCTCGGCACAAACCGCGCGCCAAATCTCCCCCCTCCCGGGTACCAGCACCGAGCCTGAAAAATCACGGGCGTTAACAACAACGGCGCCGCGGGATAATTCAGACGATGTACACACACACATATATACAGACACACAAACTCACACTCGGCGTACTCGGCATAATTTATGTGGCGCATCCTTTAAACGCGGCTCCTCAATTACCCCCTTACCCTCTCTAACGACGTAAATCAATTATCCCAGAGCTCGCGAAACGCACGTCTGTGTATGTGTGTGTGTGCATATGCAGTACAGCAGTACACGCAGTCGTAAATATACACGTACCACATAGATCCTCCCGACTCCTGCTCTGCTGTGTGCGCGTGCCCGTTACATAACGCGAGAGAGAGAGAGAGAGAGAGAGAGAGAGAGAGAGAGTGAGCGCCGCGTTGCTCTGCAGCGCGCCACTTGAACCGCGTATACGTATATATAACATGAATTTTAACGCGTCGACGGCGTCGCCTCGCATTTTGCAGCGTCGCGACGTCGCCTGTACATAACTTCTCGCTCTCTCTCTCTCTCTCTCTTTCCGCGCGACTTGAGCTCCAGCCAGGTGTGTGTGCGTTGCTGTGTCTGTGTGTGTGTGTGTGCAGTGTATGTGCGCGAGTGCACACGCGGATTGTATAACAGTGCGCAGTAGACGATGGGAAAACGGGGAAAAGGGGGTAAGCGCTCGATCAAGAGTTCGCCAAGACGGATCGATATTTCAATTACTTTTATCAAATGCTTAGTCAGATGCTCAACTCCCGGGGTATGTTATCGGGGCTTTCTCTGCCGTCGTTCATCCGTTCCTATCCATTACGGGGGGCTGCTTTTTCGCTGTTTGCGCCTCGCTCACATTTCTTCGACCACTTTGCCCCTCGTCTCACCCCACCCCCCCCCCTCCTTCATTCTCTGCATAGCAAATTAGAAAGCGTCTGTTCCTTTTTTTCGGGGCGGTGCGCTTCGTGTGTGTGCGCTTTAGTGGCTGGTTAACGTGTGCTAATGCTACTGTTAATCATAGTAGAGAGCATTTCATCATCTTGTAATGCAAATGACGTTTAATGCCCCTGATCCTATTGATTTGTATTCATACGTTTGTCACGCATATGTATATTTTACATTTATTTTCTTGCCGTGACGATTTATTATGTCAAAGGAAAGGGAATCTTTTGTACCGGATATCGCGCGATATTCATGAATATTTACGATAAAATAGTTTTGTACGCAATTAATCCTTCACCAACTTGAATTTCATTGAATAAAATTTTTCATTCTAAAAATATGCCAACTCTATTGTAAAGTTCCCCATCTAAAATTTTCTCCACGCGTGCAGTATAAAATATTTCACATTTCTAATTTCGCTTGACGTCCAATAAAACTTCCAAATGAAACAAAGCGCGGTGTATACAAAATTCGAGGAAAAATAAGATTGTTAAACAAAAAACTAGGTCAATTCGCGCAAGGTCCTTTAGTAAATAAAACTTTCTGCCTTTTGCTCGCGAGAGAAAAAGAAACAAGAGGAACTCTTTCACCGAGATTGTCTTGCATAAAACTTTGATATTTATAATACCGCGTGCGACATAAAATAATAAACTAGTTTTCTAAAACTTCTTATTATTTATATTAAAGAACGAGAAAAGAAAAAAGAGGAACTTTTCAAATAAAGCACAATCATAAAGTCAGCTGTCGGTGCGCGCCTTTTTATGAAGACTTTTTTCCGCTATTTGCGCAACGCTCATTTTTGTCATTTGAACTCTTTCAAACGTATATAAGAGTTGCCATTGGGGGGAAAAAAAAGAAACTCGTACCGTTAGAAACTCTTGCGCAACGAAACGAGGAATATTTTCGCGTATATTATAAGAGGAAAATAATGAAAAATGCACATTCAATTCATCATTCGTAGGTACTGCCGAAATACAGCAGAAAATTTCTTTTCGTGAAAAAATAACGAAATATCTGCTAGATACCTCCGAGTAATAAAAAAAAATAGTAAGCAACCAGTATCTTTTGTGTTGATTACTAAAAGCTGTACAAAAAAGCATTATACCAGTGCTTTTCATAAAAAAAATAGGTTATATTGAAAAATCTTTTGTAAATAAAATTTTTTTTATAACTGTAATAATCCAGAAGACCCATTCGTTATTCTACTTCCAAGTTCGCATTCGTTAGCAAACGTATTAAGCATTTTTTCATGTAAAATGTTCATAAAAAACCTATTATATATCGGTATGCCTACTGAAATACTTTCTAAAAGCCACTTTATTTAATCTCTAAAAGTTACGATAAAATAGCCAGATAAGCGATATAGCCAGTTTTTATTAGATCGCAGAACTTTGGAAATCATTCGATCGACACCGCAAGAAAAGTTTCGCTAATCGTTAGTTTCAAAATAAAAAAAGAATAAAAAACGGAAGAAAAAAATATTGTATGAGAAATCCATAAATATCGATTCACTCCTAAGCGCGAGAATAACCAATATCCGAGAGGAGGCCGTACATGAAAAAAAGTCACAGGCCCGAGAACAAGTTTTATAACGTAATTACCATCTTCCGCGACGTTACCTCGTTTATAACTTGTGGGAGGAAAAAAATAAGGCGAAGAGTGGGGGAGAGAGAGAGAGAGAGAGAGAAGGGCGACGCACCAAGTGTCGAAAAGAAAAGGAAAAGGAAGAAGTGAAAAGTCGCCGCAGGAGTGACTACCGCTACTAGACCCATCGACATCGAAATTGGAAATTTCTCACGGAAAACTTTTCCACGAGAATACCCCTGTTAAGGACCCCTGCAACGCCTCGGGGCATCTTCTCTCTTTCTCTGCCTCCCTCCCTTCGTTCCATTCCCTCCTCCACTCTTCCTTTCGCAAAAGGACTCGTATTCCAACTCTACTCGCGTCCCTCGCCCTTTCTTCTACCCTTACACACCTCTCCTTCTGCTTAATTTGCATAATTCCTGCATTAGAGCGCGAATGATTCCTCTATGAAATTCTTCGTCGTCGTCTATATTAGGCCAAGCTTCGTAAAATATCCAAAAATATTCGAAAAAGGGAAAAAGGAATAAAAATATTAAATTACCAATATTTAAAATTTCCTATCATCATGAAATAAACGGAAAACATATACCTGCAACAATTCTTCTTGTCTAGTGGTCTACAGTAAATCGCTAATTCAACGAATGGTATACCATTGGGCAATTCCATTATTACCTTCGCGTTATCAGCTTTAATGCAAAGAACAAAAGTCTCTCGTGAATTCAACAAATTAAGATCAAGGGTGCAGCAACTATAATCCAACGGCCTGCACCTAAATCACCATAACCTTCTCATGATCATTAGGCGAGCCACTCGATCCTATAACCTTATCCCCCAGCAAGCATCAATTACAATTCACTCGCCCCGCATATAATATATATATATATATATCTATCCATACATTCCACCTTGAATTTTTTTCCTCCACTCTATCCCTCGCGGCTGCAGACTCGTCACTCTGCTCGCACACGCACACGTACAGAGTAGACAGAGAGAGAGAGAGAGAGAGAGAGAGAGAGAGAGAGAGAGAGACTTGTCATTCGTAATAGCGAGTGCGGGGCGTGGCCGTCGGGCGAATATACGCTACAATGCCGCGTAGTTCGCTGGAATACGTATACACGCGGGTGGTATACGCTATATACAGTGGCAGCGGGCTATAGGGGCGGCTTCCAAAATCAATTTTAAGTACCCCGGCGCGCGTTCCGTCGCGTCGGCGTCGGCGGCTGCGGCTGCGGCGGTGGCGGCGGCGGCGACGACCGGAGACGCGATTATTCCTGGCACGTCGCTCTTTTTTCTTCTTCTCTCTCTCTCTCTCTCTCTCTCTCTCTCTCTCTCTCTCTCTTAGTCAGTCTCACTCACTCCCGCGCGCGCGCGCGCGTTTTACCAAGTCCGAGCAGCTCTGTTTCTTAAGAGGCGACGGTGGTCTTTTTATCCGTGCGATAGGTGTACGCTGCTACTGCTGCCGTTGCTCTTACTGCGAAATGAGAGAGTCGAGCTTCGGGCTATCTCTTTAGTTGGATGGCCGACCCTTGCGCGTATTACAAGAGGGAGCGGATGTTTATCTTTGTCGAGCTGATTGATTCGTCGATTATTATTATAGTAGCTCTGGGCCCTCTTTTTTTTTTTCCTTTCGCTGTGGATTATCGTTTTCCGACGTAATTTTGCGCGCACTGGCCGCGCAGTATTTTCGTCCTTTGTATTCGTTGACCTCGAGGTTCGGGACTTTCGGCAATAAGAATATTTCATTATGGCTAAAGCATAGAATTTATCGCTTAAGAAGGATCTTCGGGAATAATTATTATTTGCTTCGCGCATATTAATTTTTTTGCAAACTATATACATAACGATACGCTGTTTGCGTTGGAAAAATAAATAATCCTAGGCGAAAGGCAATATCCGAAGTTTTATAAGAGTTCAGCGGTGGGTAATTGAAGACAAAATATACCAACAAATAGGAAGCACTAATAATGTATATTCCAAGTAAACACGCTAAAAGTGGAGCTCTCTCGGCTTTCCTTCTCTTCCCCCCAATACCCATCCATTGTTAACTTGGTTCCTTTCACGAATAATTATTACCGCCGCGGCCGTTTAACCGCTGCACAATGGCCTCCCAACCGTGCCGTGACTTTTAAAATTATTATTTTTCTCGAACGCGGCCTGCAAATACTGATAATTGCCAAAGCATTGAAAGTTGAAACCCCACTCGAGGCGGACCACTGAGGTAAACATTCGGCCAACAACCGATGAACGAATATTATCAAAATTTATAATGAAAACCTTATGTATACCTATATATATATATATATATATATATATATGCGATAAAAGCGAGTCGATCGAATCCAAGTCCGGCGAATGTTTGTCCGTGTAGGTATATATATGCGATCGGTTGAGCGAAAATAAAAAGTTTATGCTTACGCTCGTCACGGTATAATTAAATAAGTTTCGTGTACTCATGATTTCACAGGGCAGGAATCAATAAACTCCCCCGAAACTTTCCATCCCCGACTCTCTCTCTCTCTCCCTCTGTAATTCTTTACGTCACTCTTTCGCTTTCTCTCTCTCTTATTCTTTATGTCAGTCTTCCGCTTCTTCTCATTCTTTTTCCTCTTCGTTCACGTTTCGTTAAGTCGCAGAAATGGTCCGCGTCCGTGTACGGACGAAGAAAAAAGAACCAGAAAACATCTTATACCTATACGAAGAAACGCAGCATCATCAAACTTAATTTTCGATAGCTGCAATTTTCCTTATGCAAATTCTAATCTCGCGCTATATGCGCGTATATATATACTCGAGAAACACTCGTTTCTCTCTCTTCTCTGCGCTCTGCGAAATAATGAAGCAAACCATCCGCTGCTCCGCGCTCCTTCGCTAATTCTAATTTCATTCACGCACACGGGAGAGCTGAGCGCATCTGCTTAATCGTCGAGTGGCTGCTGCAACGCGGATGATTTGACTGCAACGGTCGGTCGAAAGAAAAGCTGGGAAATTGTATCGCAAATTTGCCGCTGCTGCTGCTGCTGCTGCTGGCTTCGAGAGCGTATAAGTACGGACTGGCGTTGTTGATTTTGTTTTCTAACGATTTTTCCACGGCGACGAGTGCGCGTGCTCTCGTCGTCGAGGCCGCATGGAAGGAAATTTTTTTACTTTCCGTCTGCCCGAGCGCGCGTGTGTTTGACGAGTAAATATAGATGGGCGAAGGGGAAAATAGTTGCGAAAAAAGTATCAACGATCTGCTTGAGCTCATTTGTGACGTTCTTATATACGTGTGCTCTTTAAGGGGCAGGCAAACATTTCTGTACCCTGATAATTCTATTTCGGGCTCCTTCATTTTACGAATGCTTTTATAAGTATACTATAATATAAGAATTGTCTCCGGTTCCACTAAACTGTTTTCCCTCCAATTTTATTCAATTTGTTATTAAAATTTGCATTCGTTTGATAACGATAAAATGTTTTTATTCAAACTATTATGAGAAATTGAATATAGTGAATATTGACTTACCAATAAAAATATTACTACCTACTCTATTTGGATAAACATGCAACATTTTACAGTTTTATACACACAGTAATGCCAGACGAAAAAAATAAGATCAACTATAAAAAAAAGCCACTAAAACTTTATATTCTTATATACCAGTGTATTCAAAGCCATAACGACTGTCCGCTACCGACTTATTGAAATCAATCTACTTGGAAAACTAGCAATTTCATATATGTATCATCATAAATATATATATATATATATATCGTAAGCGCATAACCGAAAGTTCGCTTCGTCGGATATAAGCAAAATTCTGTTTACCCCCGCGGATCGCTCTTAACTAGCCAAGAAGTCCGCCGACAGCCAAACGTTTTGCCCCTCTCTCTCTTTCTCTCTCAGCAGCAACAGCAGCAGCGGCGCAGGGAAAATACGAGTCGAGAGCTTCCGCTTTACGATCGTCGGGGTGTATAAATAATTTTTGCCCCTGCTCGTCCCGGAACTCGCAAAACACGCGCCGCGCCGGGCTAACTCGATCTCTCTCTCACTTTTTTTTTTACTCTTTGCTCGCTCGCTCGCTCGCGCGCGCTTTAATGAGCGGAATGAGCAGTTAGTTTGCCGCCCGACGAGTCGCTTTTTTTTTTATTTTTGATTCTCAGTGTACCCCCTCGTGAAATAAGGGATGAGGAATACGCGACGACTCGCGGAGATCGTTAATAAATTCCTGGCGATTATAAGTTTTTCATGGAGGACTCTATCCTGGCCTGTGTGCAAGTTCATACGTAATATACACATTCGTTTAGAGATTAACGCGACACACACACACACACACACAGAGACACACACAGATAGCAGAGTCCGAGCGAGTTGGAAGAGACTTAATTGATTAATGCATTTGCGGACACGTCTTATTAAATATAAATATTCACTTTGAGCTCACTTAGCACCGCACTGCACTGCAGACGTATATAGGCGCTAAACGCGCGCGATATGACCGAGTGCGCAATTAGCGTGATTGAAGAGCTTAATTCGGTATTTATGTCGGCGCGACGTACACTCGCGCCCTCTGTGTCTGGGAGAGTGGACAAAAAAAAATAATTAATTAACGCCAGTTTCGGATAGCGATAGGACACGTGGCTGGCGCAGAATTAACGTGGCTTTAATGCGGATAACTCACAGCGTATATGCATATATACTCCCTTTGCTATTTTACGATTGTTTAATGCACTCCCATTTGCTTTTGTTTTCTTGCGAAACGTACTTTCATGAATGTTAATTTAGGGTATAGCTATAATTCATATTCCAATTGTTTAAGCAGAGAATATATATTTCCTTTACTTTTTGTGTTTCAGAGATCTCCAGAATAACAACATCTCCGTCGTCTTCAAGACGGACTTCGAGGACATGGCGACACTTCGATTGCTGTGAGTGTTCGAGCGATGCACCAATAAAATATTATACATTCGTGCTATAACTTATTATTTTCATGCGCAAATCGTATATCCTAGTACTTGTAATTTTAATAGAGTGCCACTTTACGGCCCCTCGTTAAAAACTCCACTTGCGCAGCTGAAAGACTCTTTCTTCTTATTTTCTAACACTCGATAAGTGTCGCGAAGTGTCTATAATGTTTACATTAATGGGGAATTTCTCCCCAAAATTTCTTCAAATCCATCGTGCATAAAGCAGTAGATAGTTTGCTTGCTTTTTTTTCACAGTAATAATTAATGAGCCCGAAGAAATGTTCTAGCTTTAATGGAAAGGAATTTTTAAATAATTGAAGAAGTAGTTTATCTCGCTCGAGAGCGCGAAGGGGTCCCGGAAATTTCGGAGCTCGTCTCGTCGTTCAAGACTTATTGCTCGAGCATCTATAGCCCAGCCTTACTTAAACGTCTTTTAACTCGTTGCCCTAACGCGAAAAGAGATTAATTTATGCCGTCATTATATTCGAGGCTTTGACTTTTAGATTTAACGCAATCTTCATCCGCTCGTTTGCTGCTCCTTTTCTTTTTCACCGAACCCTCGTTTATTGTCCGAATTTTTAATCAACTCCGTTATTCCTCCTTTAATCAGCATTAATATAGGACGTAAAAATAAGAAAAGTTTATAGCCCGATTTTATTGCTCAAAAGTAACTTTGAATTTATTATAGGAAAGAAAACAGACACGGAACTGGCCAATCCCACTAGTTGTAGTCGTAAAATATTTACATCTTTATACTTTCTCAAAAGGCCACTTTGGCCTAGTATCGCTGCCCGAGAATTTCACTAAATTCACGATAGCGCGACCACGCGCGCATTTCGCGAATTTCCCTGATTTAATTTTCTCCGAGAGTTTCCACGATATATCCACCCTTTTACGCGCTCGAAAAAGAAGCCTCTATACTTACATATATATATATATATATATATATGTATACTTCGCGCCAGGTCTGGCAATAGTAAGGTTGCGTAAATGGGCCGGCAGCAGCAGCAGCAGCGCATTTACCTTAAAGTAAATACGTTAAAGCAAAAGACGGTGCTCAGTGCGCGGACCGGCTATATGTATATATAGGCGAGCGCAGGAAAGCAGATGGAAAGACGTATCCGAAGTATATATCGCGGCCTCGGCGGCGGCAACGGCGGCAGCAGATAGTAGCGCGTGTCCACTTTGAAGTTCGCAGAAGCCTCAATTTCTCCGATGCTTTTATGAAGGCACGTATCGGCCAGTGTGTGTACAAGCCGCGCGAGGTGCAATTTAAAGGGAAGGCCTGCAGACGCACACACACATAGCCAACACACCAACGCACGAGTATAGCCAATTTGTACGCAACTCTCTCGCACACATGAGACGCGGCGATAGTATTTAGTCGCGTGACGTCAAAGTAGCAGACGCGCCGCGGCTCTGAAGCTACTCCGGGGTCCATCGAAATAATTGAATTAAAAATAAGTAACAGCCACTCTCCACATCGTCGAACTCTCCTCTCTCTCTCTCTCTCTCTCTCTCTCTCTTTCTCATCAAGCATCAAGAGTTTCAGTATGAGAGCGAGTGCAAAATCTCTCTCTCTCTCTCCCTCTGTCTGTCTCTTTCGTGCTCGTGTATATAAGAGGAAGGAGCGAAGACGCGCTCTTTGAATTCAAGGCGCGCCGCGCTCGGCTTGAGAAATGGCCGACAAGTATACGAGAGTGTCAAAGGTCTTTTGCCGTGTGTATACGCCGACGAGACTCGCTCTTCCTGTCTCGCTCGCTCACTCGCTCTTTCTGGGAGGGATTTTTCGGAAAGCTAGAGAGAGAGAGAGAGAGAGAGAGAGAGAGATGCGCCGAAAAATCCCGTACGTATAGCGAGCTGAGATGTGCAACCGCCTCGCGTGTATGCAGATGGATGCACCGATTTTTAGTCGCATGTTCCCCTTTGGACACGAATTCCGCAGGCTTCCCCCCCCCCCTCTCCTTCTTTTTTTTCTCCTTCTGCTTCTGCGTCTCCTTCTTCTTCTTCTCTTTCGTCTTCTTTTTCTTTTCGGTGCGGGCGAAATGCTCATCGCATATTAAATTCTGCGAGCGCGATACTCGGAAAATGTTGGACCGCGAGGAGCTTTTAGTTTGGTTGGATATTTTGGCTGCAACGAAGAAGAAAGGGATTATTTCAGTTTCCCTACTGTTTTTAGGATCTTTGCTGCGTGGCAATAGACTTTTTCTCTAATCTTGGATATGGTTGCGTTCGTGATGACGGAAAAATGAAAAGTTTTCGAAATTATTGTTCTCTCCATATTCATGATAATTGCATAATGTAATGACTTGGTTAAATTCATTGAATTGATTAAGCGTAGATAATGTTAGTCCTTCCAAAGAAAAGAAAACTTGAATAATTGCTTCGCTATTTTAGTATTTTTTGTATATCTCACCTACCTTAAATAAAATTACTTTTAATCAGTGAATCACTTGGTTCCTCGTGGAGCAAAAAGATTTTGATCGTTTATATCTAAAGAATATTTTTCGGGCAGAAGGAGAAAAAATAATTTTCTTTTTATTCTCTATATTTATTTGACTAGTCTAAAATATCCAAGCCTCCGCGTAATAATATTTCCATTTAATTTGGCTACATTTTATGTATCAAGTTTAAAATAACCTAAAATTACGCCCAACGTTATTACTTCTTTCAAGAAAATATCCTGCTTACAACTATTCCAGAAGCATAAAGTAGTAATATTCGGTATTTTATATGTACCTTTTCGATTCAATGACATTTTAAAAGTTTTCGTTTGTTTATAATAGTATATATATATGCACGTAGGGCACAACACGCAATCTATAAAAGTAAATATAAGCTGGAAGAATATTGGAAAAAAGGTATAGAGCAGGAGATGGTCCGAGATCAGCGCGAAATTTCATTTCTGACATCTTACAAAAATGGAGCAGCAAGCGCATCCAGCAGCGAAATGACTTAGATGTGCATCCCCCGTGCGCGAAAAAAGAGAACCCGATATATACACATATACATATATATCTTTCCTCGGCCTCGTACGTGCCTTCGATTTCACCCTCCGCAATACTCACACACACACACACACACACACACATACATATCGATTGCACTAGCATCCGCAGTACCGAGGATTTCGCCGCTATATTTAATTAAAATCGGGAAGCTCGGCTCGAGCTGCTCGCGAGAATGAGTACGTGTCTATTTCCGCTGGGCGTAGTTTGTCAAAAGCGTTAAGTGGCGCGTATCAGTGATAACGCCGACATCTATATACCCACCGCCTCCTGGATTTTACCGTTTTACCTCCATATTTATACATATATATATGTGTCTGTGTGTAGTGTGTGTATATATACGATATGGTGTGTATGCAACGGACGGGAGAGCTTTTGTTCATGCGGTTTGATTAAGAGCCGGCGTATAAGCGACGTCGAAAGTTTTTTTTTTTTTTCTCTGCGTGGCACGCATCATCATCTGCAAAATGAAATCTGTATACCGAACAGTCGTATATGCGTGATGTATACAGGTATATATAATTTGTAGTGCACCGCTGGGACAAAGGTCAAAATTAAAAATTTCATGGGCGGAGAAACGGTTTTTTTTTTTTAACCGGTTCGCACGGAACGATCGTGGCAGTTTCGCATTTACATCGATTTGTGTGTCGATGCTGCGAGC
Source organism: Megastigmus dorsalis (assembly GCA_900490025.1). Lineage (NCBI taxonomy): Eukaryota > Metazoa > Arthropoda > Insecta > Hymenoptera > Megastigmidae > Megastigmus > Megastigmus dorsalis. Next base: position 34,093 of record UELU01141110.1, on the reverse strand, counting down.
GTTTTGCAGTCGGTGAAATTTCAATTTTTTTTTCTTTTTTTTTTTTTATTTTTGACCAATTAAACGTTCATTTCCCACGATTTTACAAAAGAAAGTTTTTAAATTTAACTTTGTGCACGAATGAAACATTGAGCGCGCGTTTGCTTTGTGTTCGATCGCTATTCCCAGTTATAGTGCAATTAATCGGTTGGGCGACAGAATAATATTTATTTGTCTTTTTTTTTTGTTTATTTTTTTCTGTGATTCTAAACTAAATGTAATAATAAAATAACAAAATAATCCGTTATAAATGTAAAAGTGGGTTTATGCGGTTGTTAATGGTGAGCGTTTTATGCATTCTGCAATAATGCTAAAAAGTTTGTAAAGGGTTGCATGATTAAGTACTTTATTTATTACATTATGAAAATACAGTAAAATTTACATCATATTACATTGCCATTATAATAATTTGAAAAAAAGTATGATGAATTATGTTCCAAGGTAAATTTATGTGCAACAAATAATTAATGTCTTAAAAATGTAATAAAATATTTACAAATTAATAGCTGTAAAAAATACAGGTAAAAGGATATTCGCGACAGACTTTTGGTAGTTTTTGAATAATTTTAAAAATCTCTCTTCATCATATTCATTACAAAACTCGCATTAGTAAATTATTTCTAAAAAAGAAAACATTCTAAAAGTAGTTCTACATACTGAATCGAATAAAATAAGATTGGTTTTCCAACTAATTTGCATCTTTGTACACTTGAGCACATCATTATTCATCATTATTCATCGAGTCAACGAGTCAGATATTTTCGAGGATCCCGAGATAACGATATATTTTCATAGAGATGATCCCCAGGCCTTCCCGCAAGAAGCCGCGTTAATTCAACGTCGACTCAAATATCTCATTCCTGCACCAAATACAACTTATAACGCAATTCTAACTTGCTCGCAGTTTCTGTCATAAATCAACTCCTGTGTATTATTCGATCGCGCGGACGTCACCTTTCTTTTTTTCTTTCTCTCTCTCTCTCTCTCTATCTCTCTTTATCTCACACCGGAGCGAAAAAAAACTTCAATCAACTTATGCAAATCGAGTTTAATCAGCTCTCCCGTAACTAACAAAGTTGGACTCGTTTGACTCCTGGCCTTATACCCAAAGAAAATGTAAGGAATGCGCAAGGATAAATAATAAGTTGAGCGCGCCTCTGTGCAGAGGAGCCGAGAGTGTTATCATGGAAATCCGAGACTAATTTTCATCTCTTTCGCAGACATCTGTCCAACAATCAGATACACACGATCGAGCGAGGAGCATTTCAGGACTTGGTCAGCGTCGAGAAGCTGAGGTTGAACAACAATCACATACGCTTTCTGCCCGATCTCCTCTTTAGCAACATGATGAACCTCAAGCGATTGTAAGTTCAAATTATATCACGTGTGTTTTTCTATTGCTTAACTCGTATCGAGGCCTCATCGCGTTGTGTGAATAGAATGGAATAAGTGCGTATGATTATGCGAGGGAAAAGGCCTCGAAAGATCAAATGATTCTGAAAAAATGTTGAAGATTTAAAATGCATTGTGCAACATGCAAATGTAGAATGTTGTAAAAGAATTTTCTATGCGTCGTTAGTCTTTAAGATTACATTTAAATGCAAGACAAATAATATATGTTTACGTTTATTTTTTTGCAGGGATCTTAGTCACAATCAGATCGCTATGATTGGACCAAAAACCCTAAGAGGAATTGCATCGTTAAAGCATTTGTAAGATTTTCATGATATCAATAGTTTAATTGTTTTTATATTATGCAGTAAAAATGTTGACACGTAATTCAAAAGAGTTCGAAAAGTAAATTCAAAAATATGAAATTGAAACAATTTTATTCCATATATGCGTTGATTGAACAGTAAATTACTTCAGAAAGATTTATGTTATCACGCGTCGTATTGACGAGCTCGTTGCTATAAAATGGGTAACGAGTGTCGAGTGGTATAATCAATTGATCATTTTCAATCAAGTGCTGTTGACTTCATTTTTTAAACAGTTTCATTCAACTTTTTCCTGCAATCTTTGTTCAATCTTTGACAGCAAGTAGGTACATATGTTTATAAATGAAGAATCATTATTTTTATAAAATGAAATGTGTGAATAAAACAAGTTCGGAAAAATCTAATATTTTCATGAAAATAACAAATTTATTCCAGTTTTTACAGAATAGTATCATTCATATCCAAACAAATTTAATGTTAAATTTTAAATAATAATAATAGAAGGCTTTATAGCTTTTATATTTTGAACGAAACCAGTATATTCCATGCCAGCTAAAAATGGACTGACGAATTAGTTCAAAGTAAGAGAACATTCATAACCAGGTGACATATTTTTTGAAACGACATGAGCCGAGCTAGACCCAAATCCGATGATAAGTGTTCTGAAACCCGCGCTCGGGCTCCACGGAATAAAGCAGATTTTTCAAGGAAATTGATTAAAGTTACAATTCACAATAGAAGCTGTACACCGAAACAATTTTTTGTTTATACTTTTGAATAAAAGGCAGTGTTCGTTTTATCATATATAAATTCAAATGATAATATATTCTAATTAAATTTCGATTTCCTAATTTTCGAATCATTTATAAAAATCATATATACACTTTTATCAACATGTATTGTGCCGAAAATCCGAAAATCAAGGTAAAATAAATAAAACTTTTATCATATCGACTCGATGTCAATTTGTATCAACAATAAATATACGTATATTAAAAATCCTTTTGCATTACAAGAAAAATAATTATTTGTAATGCGTATACAATATCAACGTTAATGTTTGTCATATTATATTAAAACTTTGTACAAAGTAAACATATATACAATGGATATTTTTCGCAGATTATTAGACGACAACGAACTAAGCTGTATCGACGAGGCTGCCATACGCGAGCTAAAGGAATTGGAAATCCTGTGAGTGCGCCACACACACACACACACACACACACACACACACACACACACACACACACACACAAAATGCATACACAAAAGGCAAAGCCCACTCTATATATAGAAAATAACGTGTTATTTTTATTATTTTTTTCGCCCCTACCCTTCAGAACGCTCAACAATAACAAGCTGACGACGCTGGGGAAGGACATTTTCACCGGTTTGGCGCATCTCCGCACCCTGAAACTGTCCGATAATTCGTTCATGTGCGACTGCCACTTGGTCTGGCTTTCACGTACGCTAAAAACTTTCTCCCGGCTCGGACAAAACACGCGCTGCTCGTCACCCGCGCATTTGAAAGGACAAAACCTCGTGGATTTGCAGGTGAGTTCCCTCTCTCTCTCTCTCTCTCTCGCACTCTCCACTGCTGCTGCTGCTGGTCTCTCAGCTTTTTTTTTTTATTTTCTCATCAGATTTTTTTTGTCCATGCATTTCACCAATCAATCAATTCTGCCTCTTGACACTATGCGCCGCTGCCGTCGCCGCCGCCGCTGCTTTTACATTTCGAGAATCACTGCGGAAGGCTCGTGAGAGTGCTTTTTTTTTGTCTTTGTCTCGTTTATTTTTTATCGATTCGAGAGGATAAAAAAACTGCAACAATCAGTTAGAAGATGAATAGGCTGCTGGTACTTTTAAATCGAGAGGAAAGATCGACTACAATGCGAAAAACCCTATCGAGTAGTACGGAAATTTAACGCTCCATTTACATGCTTAATTTTGCTGCGGGCACAAATTGCCGTTTCATGCTTTCGATCGCTGATATATAGGATGCAAATTTTAAAGAAGAAAAGATTACATTCAAGTTACAAAACTTGAAATGGAATCTTAATCCGAAAACTCACTCAAAGTAAAGTAGACAATTCCTTTTTTTTTTAAGCGGTACAGCACGCACAAGACTTGTATTTATGCAAGAAAATTTGTTAGTGTTTCAATTAGCAATTAGAGTCGAAACATTTCGGCAGCAGTAAGTAATTAGATAATAGGGCTTCAGAGAAAATGAGACAGACCAAAGGATGCTCGTACCGTGAGATTCTTGCAAGTTGGAGAAACTTGGCAAGACAAACAGAATCTTGAATCAGGGCCAAAAAATTTTTTAAACCTCTTATCCCGGTCTTAAATCGAAATTTCAGATAAGACAATGGCAAGATTTGCCTCCCTTTTGGTCAAGTCCGACAAGAGACATTAGTGCCATACCGGAGCTGCAATTATAGATAAAGACTGAAGCCGCACGATTTAATGTAGATTACCTAATTTCGGATGCTTCACCTAAATATCACGACAATTGCCTCGTTCAATATGTACGCGTATATAATTTGAATAGTCATGTTTAACCCAGTTCTCCAAGAAACCTTTAAAAAACTTTAATTCATTCTATATCAAGAATCGTGCACCGCGGACTGACACTCGTTTCGGTAATACGATTACTCGACAGAATACATCACAATTTGGAAGATTATTACGTTATAATTATCAGGTCGTATCAATTGAAATTTGAATGATTATCAGAAATATACGAAACGAACAGTGAAATCATCTCCTTAGTCTATTGTATTGAAGGACACATTGAAAACCTTTCAACAGTCAGTTTCATCTGGTACAAAATTGCGTTTCATTGTTGGTTTCAAAACGGATACACACGCTTATCAAACAAATGCGTAATGTGCTATGCGTCTTTTCATTTTGACGTATAACGAAATATATGCGAAACGTAGTATTGTCCTGTCTTATGTGCAGAGTATCATACGGACACAAAAGAGATATGCTTTGCATACAGTTTCTTGAATAATAAACCGGCGCATTGTAATCCACTGTTAGTATTGATAAAACGATTCCTTTAAACGCAGTATACTATATATAAATTTAACAAAATATATACTGAAAATGTCATATCGATAAATTCATTTACGGGGCGTATTGTTTATTATTTTTTTCCTGTTAACGCGACACTCTCGTACGTCCGAGTCAATTTATACGAATTTCACACGCGCAGCTACGAAAATTTTCGCATTCAGCGCCAAAATATAATATTTCATCAGCTCTCGAAAGAGAAACGAATTTTTGAAAATCCTGCGGTCTTGACCGACACGCGGTCATGCAGCCGTATGAAAGTAACAAAAAAAAATCCGGTCGTTTACCACGCGCGATGTGAATCGCCACCAGAAGCTGGCGCGCGGGTATAAGGGAGCAAAATGTTTTTTGCACGCTCATCCTTTCTTTTCTTCGTGCACCGCGTGCGCACCGCACGGATAGCGTGCGAAAAATCGAAATAGCTTTTCAAATTATAAGTGCGGAGAGGAAGCCATTGCCGCGCGAGCTAAGGTCGATCGTAAAACACGGTTTTCAAACGTCATTTCGAAGCAGATAAAAGGCTACCCGAAGATTTTTATATACGAATTTTCGAACAACAATAAATATTTCGGGTTAGCTCGAAATAAATCATAGCCTGCGATTAGACGTGATACAGCCAATAATTTAAACACCGGCTCGCCTATTACATACATACAAAAACATTCCAGTAGCATAGATACAGCAAAAATCACGTGTAAGTTGCATCCTCTCGTTCGCTTAGCGTCCGCAAATAATTCTATACCTTCGGAGTCTCCTACGAGCTGCCAGAAAAATTCCCCCTAATACACGGCCCCATCAAGCTCACAATTTCAAAAGTGATATCAAATTTTCTTCACTCCTTACCGTGGCAGCCGTAAAAGTGCCTTTTTATATATATATATATATATATACACCTATATATCGTTGTATATGTTCACAGGAGCACGATTTCAAGTGTTCGGGTCTGGTGGAGAAGCCGAGCTCGGAGTGCAGCACCGAACCTCAGTGCCCGCATCCGTGCAGATGCGCCGACGGTATCGTCGATTGCCGGGAGAATTCACTGACGAAAGTGCCGACTTACCTTCCCGAGGACACCGTCGAGCTGTAAGCCAATATCCCCCCGCCTGCTTCTATTATATTATTCAGACGAGCGCCGCTCTCAGCGCTGCACGTTCCTCCTCTTGTATACATGTATACGTATTACGGGGGCACTTCTTGCGCGCGCGGTCCCCCCAAGAGGCTTTTTCGAAATCCCCTTCTTTTTGACAAGAGATAATGCACTGATTCGCTCTGGATATTCTCTATCTTTTATACCGAAAGGGAATACATTTGAATTTACCGTACCAATGGATGCGTAAGCATATTGGTATTTGGAAAAATACCGTGTCATTGATAATGAAGATTTTAAAATATTAAAACTCGATCAGTGCACTTATACCTAATATTTTTGTTTGGAAATTTCGAAAGTTTGTATTTAATGTCATTTTACTACCTACTAAAACATATCGTATGGTAATTAAAGAAAAATTTAAATCTCCAAGCTGATTTGTCAAATGAAATTTTCTGCAGTCCTTTATTCATACTGATTTGTAAGTAAGTTAGTCCATTATAGTCAAATCAGTGCAATATGCAGCATTTGAAATTTGCCAGAGAACGAAGCGAATACGAAATGTAAAGAGGACGAGCGCTGGCTCTGTTTCGCCTTTTCCTCTGTCTCTGCGAGTTGCTCGAGAAGTGTGTGAGCGTTTGTTTTGAATTTTGCAGGCGGTTGGAGCAGAACGGCATTACTGAGATTCCCGCTAAAGCCTTCTCACCTTACAGGAAGCTGCGAAGAATGTGAGTTTCCACTGATTCTCCGAGTAATTTGGACGGGTTCGCTTTTAAAACCTGTTTTCTGATGCCCGAAGAATTGAGTAACTTGATTCGGCTTTTGAATAATACGATTACAGTAGATGATCATACACGTTTTTCGTTATTAATATTGATTTAATTTTTAGATCTGCAAAATATTATTCAGTACTTAAGTATTGGAAATTTTAATAAAAACTTATCTCTCACTTAGAAATGACATGAGTTTTCGTAAAGAATATATTTTACGTGTTTATTACTGTGCTTCACTTGAAATGCATAATAATTTGAATGTAAAAGTGTTTCAGTTTAAATTTTATGGAATACTTACGCCAAACCATTTAATGTTTATCATATTGGAAATGCAAGTCGCTTATGGAATGGAAGAATGTTTTGTATTAAAAATGATAATTTACGACGAATGGGGCAGGTTTCAGATGATTTTTCTAAAATCGAGGAATTCAGCGGTATAAAATTAATTAAGCAACTGGTTATAAATGAATTCCAGCATTACAATAATTGCGCAATGGCAGATACACGAGAACGTTTTCCATACCATAACCGATAAGGGAATTCCCAAAGTAAAGTAGCCGATTAGTTAATGGCTATAATTATACTTAACTTTCCAAACATATTTTCTACGAATACATTAACGATAATGCGTCTATTACTTCTTAAGTAAATTAACTTATTAACGAACAATGTTTCACCGTTCGTTCGCTCGAGTGATTGTAATTTGAGAAAGTACCGTTTTATCTGTTTCTAGTGACTTAAGCAACAATAAGATCCGAAAAGTAGCGGCCGATGCCTTCCACGGACTGAAGTTCCTCGAGTCACTGTATGTAACTTCATTCGTTTCTACACATAAATTACCTTGTCATAAAAATTAAAACTCCCTCCCCCCACCACACACGTATCCAATGATTAATGTAATATATAAATTTTTATACTTGACTAATAAATTGACTTTCAATCATAGCGTGCTGTACGGCAATAAAATTTCCGAGTTGCCGAGCGGAATTTTCCAAGGCCTAACGAATCTGCAGCTCTTGTAAGTAAAATATCCCATTTAATGAAGCCGTTTATTTTCATTCACATAATGACTGTCAGAGAAGTTGATTTATCGTCGCTTCTTTGTGAAGTCTTTCTCAATTTCTTCTGCCAAGTCTTTTTATCCCCTCTTCTTCTCCTTTTCTTTTTTTTTTTTAAGAAAAGGAAAACAAAAATAAATTCACATGTTTGTTTTTACGACTGGTTTTGACTCACAATAATTCAAACGCTTTCAGATTGTTAAATGCGAACGAAATATCGTGCATACGAACGGACTTATTTCGCGATCTCTCAAGCCTAACGCTTTTATCTCTTTACGACAACAACATCAAGTCTTTGAGCAACGGGACTTTTGCCAATCTACGGAACATCAAAACCCTGTAAGTATTGCAGTTGTTAGACTTGTATCGAGTATTTGAATCAGTAAAATACAAGCTGCTTTGAAAGTTCGGCCCATGCGCTACGCTAAACCCAATCGAGTATATTTATTTTCAACAAATCATTTCGCTGTAAAATCTGGATTCAAATAAACGCGATTCAAGATTTTCCCGCAATAAGATTGAGAAAAATCCATCATTTATTTTAAAGTGAACAACATTCTTTAGGGGTTTTGTACTTGTCAAAAGAGCGTATAAAATCGCAAAGTGCCTTTTAATTCCAGTTTTACATTTTAATTGGAAGTATTTAATAAATCATTCATAAAATTTACGTATTATACGGACGATAAATATCTTTACAGTTGTAAATTTTGGCTTTAATACCTTGCTTTACGTTTTAATATCAACAATTTCGTGGAAACACAATCCATTATAAATTAAATCTCTCTAAAAATAAAAGGGGCTGCACGAGCTTTAAAATTCTATTTTTGTGTATTATATATTATTTATAAAAACACGAGGACGAGATCTCGCCATAAAATGATTCACTTAAATAATTTAAAACTGAAATCCTAACTGTAAATACTTGAATAAAACGTAAAAAAAAGAATAATTACTGGAACACGCTTTTAACGATAGACAATAAAGAAATATATGTGGTAAGAATTTTTATTTAATGATTCAGAGGTCCAATTAGTCCGAATTAACGAAAAACCGCGCACAAAGTCTTGTTTTTTTTTTTGTTCTCTTTAACGCCCAAATTTCCGTTTTACCAAGCGACCCACTAAAACTCCAAAAAAAGAAACAGGTATCCAGAACAAAAAAAAAGGGGGTATACGGTAACACTTGACACAAATCGCGCTGAAAGTGACAAAGTGTGCACGCGTAGCCCGCGCCCGCACGTGATATATTCATAACCCTACCGGGAGACTCTCCCTTGGACGAAAAAAAAAACAAAAAAGTAATCGCGCGCGCAACAAAGGTATTCCAACAAAACGCAGTAAAAGCTCGTGTCCACGCCCCTTTCTCGGGCATCGCGCGCTCCACGTGTACACTGCCGAACGTATATATATATAAGACGCAGCAGCACGAAAGCGGGCCCCGAAGCGCACTTTACATCTCGGGCCTCGAACAAAAAGATGAAAAAAGAAAAAAGAAAAAAGAAAAAGAAAGAATGTGCAGGGTTTTAATCGCATTCCACAGGCACTTGGCACGTAACCCCTTCATTTGCGACTGCAATCTGCGTTGGCTGAGCGAGTACCTGCACAAGAATCCGATCGAGACGTCGGGCGCGCGATGCGAGTCGCCGAAGCGGGCCGTCAAGCGGCGCATCGACAACATGCGAGACGAAAAATTCAAATGTAAGGGTAAGCACGAACTTCGTTACTCTGTAACCTTTAACTTGTGCCTTGTGTGTTGTTGTGGGGGCCCCCCTGCGCGCGTGTATTTGCGCCCGACCGCAGAGCACACGCGCACCCAACGCATATATGCGGCTATTATCTGCGAGAGAGCGAGAGAGAGAAAAAGAAAGAGAGAGAGAGAGAGGGCAAAAAACACACAAAAGCGAAAGAGATGGTATAGGGAGAGAGAAAAGCGAAAGAGTAAGAGACAGAGAGAGAGAGAGCCGCGCGGCCCAAGGTTGGTGAAATACGACACCCACAAGCCACACTATACTCTCTTCTTTTTTTTTTTTATACATCCATCCATCCTCATTCACATATATTTATATGAGTGTATATAAACATAGTTGCTGCTGCTGCCGTTGCTGTTTCACTGTTGTTTTTTTCAGCAGTCACTCTTGACTTGCTCTTTGGCGGCTCCCCATGCGACTCGGTCTTGACACATATTTTTCTTTTCCTCTTTCAGCACCCAGAGATGGGATCGACCGATAATTGGCAGGTAGAATTAGTTTTGTTTGATGCCGAGCGCGCGCAGATGGTGTCGATCGTGTTTCACTCGGTCAAAACCGACGACTCTCGGCTATGATATTTCCGTAAAGCTGTAGAATCACTTTTCGGCTGCTCAATCTCTGAAGAATAATGAAAACGATGCGTCGAGACCGAGTTTCCCTGCATATACTAACAGTTATGAATCATGCAGAATTCTCAATTCACAATATCCCATATGTAATAATAGTAAATCAACTCTCTCATCTACTGTAAAAATAACTGATGGTGTTTTGCTTGAAATTTTCCAATCATTGAATGGAGCATATCACTCTCTGCTTTTAATAACCACCATGAGGAGGCGTGAAAGTCAATTTGAATTTTTGAATACAGAATGAATATTCGCATTATATAGCGCTTGTTTAAGAAATCTTCGTTCCAGTAACTTTTAATCCCTTAGCGGTTGCGGTATCATTTTGCATTCCCTGTACAGTGTATAAATCATAATCTCCTTGTAATTATAGAAACATTTGGTTTGATTATCAAAGTATAGCGTAGTGGTAAAGGTAGGACTTTCACGCCCCCTCGAATTTACTGTTTTTAATATATAATCTCTCTTGTCATCTCACTAACCCCCCCCCCCCCCCCCCCCCCCCCCTCCCTCGCCACGCAGCTCATACGCCCAAAATTGCAAATGTATGTGTTCGGATTTTTCATCGCTTCCCAACCTAATTTCAAAAAGCTAACGCGTTCGCCCTATCATTCGCGCCGTAAACAACAAAAGCTGCAACATAATTTAGCTCTAAAATTTTTAATAAATATGCTAATCGTAACTTATCCAATTTCGTCCGTCTCATACATAATCAACGGAATCTTCATTTTTATACCATACACAGACTCTCTCTATGTGCCATTTAAATGCGCCAAAAAAGCTCAACGGTATAAGAAGATAAAAAGAATATGTTAAAGCGTAATAACCACGAACACTCGGTGCGGAAAAAAGAGTTGGCGCCGCGTCGTTGGCGCGAAATGCATACACCCCCACACACCGCATACACATATTTCTCTCGGAAATCGTCTTTCTTCTAGCGCGCGCTTTTTATTCCGTGTGCATTTTCGCATTTCCAGCACGAGCTTTTCAAAATTTTCCAGGCCAATTTCATACTGCCGTGGAATGAAGTACATTATAATCTGTGCTCTGAAAATTATTATTTCTCTTTATATATTTATCTACTTATACGTATATATTGTACAAACAATGAAATAGTTTTTAATTTGATTGCCTTAATTATATAATTAGATTTCCCAGCATCGCTGTTTTCTCGTTGTGATAATTACATCAAACGATGCACGATTCTATTACAGCAATAAGGATAGAATAAATCATACCACCGGAGCAGCACAAATCCGACACGAAAACCCAGTTTTCAAAATCAGATCCGACCGAATGAATTATTTTAGCAGCAGCCATTAATTAATTCGAACGTAAAATTTTTTTTTTCCTATTTCAAATTTTAACGGCTAAATCGCAATCTCCCCCCCCCCCCCTTGCCCACCTCCTCTCAACTTTTTTGCTCGCACACGTCGCACGCGCTGTTCACTTTTTTCCTCATACGACCCCGAGAGATTTTTCGCCATCGGCCACGCGATTATATCCCCGCACATACACACGCGCATTGTATGCATGTGCGTGAAAAAAAAAAAAGCGGTCGGTATGTGTGTACGGGTCTCGCGTACAATCAGGCACCTGAGAGAGCGACAGAGAGAGTCCATTGAAATGATTCGCGCATGCAAGAAATTAGCCGCGCGCGCGTTCGCCGAGTGCGGAGAGAGAGAAAGAGAGAGAGAGTCGGGCAACACGCAACACACTTTGCCCCGCGTCTGCATGGCATACACTGTGCGCGCGATATATATATATACAGACACGCGGGGCGCTCGGTTCCGCGATAAATTGCCCGATTGCGCGGAGCAGCTCGCGCCACAGCCTCGCCTATTCGAATTATAATCTCGAGCCGTTAAAAGCGGGGACGTCGTGTACAGAGAGAGAGAGAGAGAGAGACAGACACGAACTGCTCGCTCGCAGCCGGTGCCTTAATTCCAAATGCGATAGACGAGGGAAAGAGATAGAGAGAGAGAGAGAGAGAGACAGAGTGAGCTAATTTTTCAATAATAAATTTACAGCCACGTTTCTTTTTTCGTTGATTGCGCGACCTGCTGCGACTTATTATGTCGTTCATTTGCATAAGGTATAGAGACAGTAAGTGCAGTAGTGCGGCGAGGGGTAGAAATCGCGCGCCGTAGAATGCTGTTTGTTTTGGATGGATTTAATGCCGCATTTTATCGGGTAAAGGAGAGTCGGACACGCATCGCGCGAAAACGTCCTGTTTGTTTCTTTGCCGCTTTGGAAAAATGCTTATCGCCGAGCTGAAACAAGTACTCCGCCAGTGTGAAAGGTTCATTCAAAATTATGATCTTGGGTAGTACTGCTTTAAAATAAAAGTTTTCTTTCAAAGTGGGATGCAGGAATATTAATTGTATAGCTCGTGATGCATAAGGATTATATAACATCAAAAATATCGTTCGTGCTGAATCAATCCATTAAAATATATTATCGATGTACGGAATAACAGTGCACGTATCATAAGTAGATAATTATCTAAGAGTATATATAATAATTTACACTTCTGCGTAAATATGCACATATTTTTGAATATATATATATCCTACGAACTGGGCAGACTTTCGTCACTCCATTTGTTGAAATACCATATACTATATAAATTGCTAAAAGTTTTAAATCAAACATATCTATCAAGAAACATGTGACAATAAATTTCAAGTCCTATAGATTTATTGTTTTTTGTATACGCGTATAAAAACCGTGCGAAATCAATCACCAAGGAGGCCGATGAAAGAATATATCAAAAAGCTGCACGTACAGCTCGTTTGGGATTGAGAAATTCGATGTCTGTGTCCGTGCGATATTTCCTCGCTTCGGTATAGACGTTGGATATGGTTTTCGTCACGCCGACAGCAAACTAAGAGAAGCAAGCAAGTAAGAGAGAGAGAGAGAGAGAGAGAGAGAGAGAGAGAGGAAAAATAATCCGAAGGAATTCGAAAGTGCAGGGAAAAAAAGGAACTCGATCCGAGATTTATGTTCTTATGCTTCAAAGAGCTTATACACCCGAGCGCCGCGCGTCGGCGTATGTTTCTCAAGCTGCGAAAATAGACTTTAATTGAATAAATTCAGTTCCTTTTGAGCCTGCTATATACTCAAAGTTCGTTTGTTTTCGTTCGGTATGCGAAAAAAATAATTCGTTTTACTTTCATGCAAATGCGGGACGAGGCTATTATACGCGCTTGACTCGAAAGATATTCCATCCGACTTAAAGCTCAGTCTCCCTTTTTCGCTCTCTCTCTATCTCTCTCTCTCGCTCTCTCTCTCTTGCAGGTGATCGAATTTCTACTTCACTCGTCAACGGGTTTTCGCAGCAGTATGAATATTGATAATCTAATAATTCCAAATAAAATCTTCCATCCAGGGATGAATGAGTAATTTTGCCCGGATTGTGTGAGCTTCGATCCTCGCCTTCACCGTATATTTGCCTGCAGTGAATCAAGCATCAACTTCTAGAGTACGGATATCATTCTTTGAGCAATCATAATCAGCTACTTTTTCTATGTCCTTCATCTCATTAATAAAACTAATCATTTTCTTCAAATTTAAGTTGACTCGCCAATTTTCGATCGGCAAACTAACTTGTCGAAATTATTACGTACACATATTATCGACATCTCCGCGAATCCTCGACCCGGAATCGACTCTCAAGCCTCGAAAATCGCGAGACAACTTAAACGTAGCTAACAATCAATCCAGCGCCTGTACATAATAACCACTTGACCTGGAAGCACCGGACTCTCACATTCTCCTTGAATTCCAGAAAAACATCGCGATCGTACATAACGTCCTAATTTAATTTTATTTTACTTTGGTGGCACTGAAAAGAGAGAGAGAAAAAAAAGAATTGCTCATTCGAGTCCGCATTTTAATCGGGGTCATTGATTTTTCTTACTTTTCTGTTACCCCCATCCCTCCTCTACTCCTGCGACTAAAGGTGACGAGGAAGTTCTGACGAAGCGTGCGGGCGAGTGCATACTGCCGGGACCTTGTCCTGCCTCCTGCACATGCAACGGGGCGACCATCGATTGTTCCAACGAGAAGCTCACCGCCATACCAAAGGATCTGCCTATTTACACGTCCACTTTGTAAGTTTCCAGCTCTTTGCGGACTCTCAGACTATACATATATATATATATATATCTTACTATTTATCTTTGCGAGGCTGTGCAGCTTCGTGGATGAAGCGCTGGCTCGCCAACAAAGAGAATTTTTCGTATTACATCGGTAGGCTATATATATTGTTCAACGCGAGGATCTCTTAACTTTTTAATCAGATTTTTGTTTGAGTCTAATTGAATTTGCGTGGAATTGGTATAAAGTTAGGGAAAAACGGCTGATTCTTAATTAATAATATTAATTCAGATGTATTCGTAAATCAGTGATTGCAAGAATAACGCTGTGTTCCTGTACATGATTTGATAGCCAGCTAATTGAATTGCGAATAAATTCGTATAAATACAAATCATAAATACGGTATACTTGTGTGGAAATGTGTAACAAACATTCATTTTCTCCGCAGATGAATTTATTATAATCTCGGGTATTTAAACTACTAATGAGGATAATAGCTCTGAAAAATTCGTACATTCAGTCAATAATTATCAGTGCATACATTATTAATGGCGCTGATCTGTAATTATCTGTGATTATAATTTCATGCCTGTACAGTTAAGATAAACAATTTTAATAATTCAAGCGCTTTTGCAATCCCCCCTTTTTCTTTCCCAACAGATTATTAAGAAATAATGCGATCGAGAAAATCAAGGCAGAGGGAATATTCGAAAAGCTTCCGGAATTGCAGCACTTGGATCTCAGGGGTAACAAGATTTCGCGTATCGAGGCTTCTGCATTCGAAGGAGCGCATAAATTAACGGACCTGTGAGTAATTTCATTCGTTTTTCTCCACTACTTCAAAAAGGAATGTTGAATATTAACCTAACATACTGTACTTACATTAGTACATTACTGAAAAATAGGCCGTAAAGTGGAATAATTGTTCGCTTAATAAAAAGCAAGAGATTTTCAATTCAATAATTATTTGCATAGATACATTTTCTCAAAAGCGGGCACTTTGAGTATTTGTATTTAAAAATACCACGAATTAAAATCAAATATGAGATTAGCGCGTTCCCTTTATCAGTACGATTGAAAATTAATGAGAAAAGTAAGAAAATTCGTTAATTACAAGTTCTTTGGGGGAAAATTCGTCGAGTCCCACGCGGGTGTAGGAGGGGGGAGGGAGGGTGGGGTTCCCCGTGTCAACTTTTACTTTTGCAAACAAACAATCGAACTTTGAACGAGTGCCCGGTCGAAGTGCTTCAAATTAAAGCAGCTCCGACGAAAGAAGAAAAAAGAATAAATCCCAACTCTTTTTGCAGCCTTTTGTCCGATAACAAGCTCCGAGAAGTCCACACGAAAATGTTCAGCGGCCTGACGAGTCTCAAAAGCCTGTGAGTATAAATCGCATCGTTGCATCCCTCCGCCTGCCCTTCCTATCCGCCCCTGCCTCCTTTTCTTCTGCTTTCCGCGAAAATCGCTTACCTCCTTCCACGGCATTATCGACGAGCTCGCTAACCATTTCTTTTTTCTCCCCCTCCGCGCTCTCTCTTTTTTGTCTGTCCCCAGGAATCTCCACGGCAACGCGATCACCTGCATGATGCCCGGCTCTTTCGACAATTTGCCGCACTTGCATTCCATGTAAGTATATGAACAGAAAGCTCGTTAAGCGTATCATTTATATACATGTCTGTATGAGCGCATACGTGGGGCGTATTCCATCTCTAGCCAATCGAAGACTTGAGATCTTCAACAATTTTCGAGAGTCAGAATCTACTTTATGCAGCTATAGTATAGTTGAAATGACAAAAAAGTTTAAGTTCGTGTATTTTCAATCTGTTAAATCATCGGCTTTTCGTAATTCTTGGAGTGTGTTACATTTTGAACTAAGGAATTCTCCACGTATGCACATGTATGCTTGGGCGTCTCTGCTTATACGTCGTATCAAATTTCCGGTTTTTTTTTCCGATAAACGAATATATATGCATTCCCACAGGGGAAGTCTTTCCGACTAGATCGGATGTACAGAACGCTCGTATATGCAGAGGCGATAATTTAGTCCCTCCCCTGTTATATATATATATATATATCCGCTTTTTTCCTTTCTCATCTTATCCATGACTTTGGCTTGGATAATTTTCAGTAACATCCAGGGAAATCCGCTATCGTGCAACTGCCACTTGGCCTGGTTCTCGGAGTGGCTGAAAAAGCACGATACCACTACGGTGAGCGGACACTGTCACGATCCGCCGCGGTTGAAGGATGCGGCTATCAATGACATTCCACGCCACGAGTTCAAGTGTAACAGTAAGTAGATTGCTTTCTACTGTCTTCCTTAAATATTTACGTCAACCATCAAGATCCACATCGAGATCTTTCCTGGATTACCGATATTTTTAGAATCCATCCGTTGTTCGCGGTTATTCGCTACCGGTATTATATTTCTCGTTTATATTTTATTCTAAATATTTCAATTTGCCTGGTTATACATCGAGATCAAATTTCCCAATCTACGATTGTTAACCTACTTCCAGACTGCTATGCCAGCATCGAACTTTTGCACAATGGTTACTATATCATTGTAAAATAAAACCTTCATGGGAACTAGTATATAAAAAATTATTTCTGACAAATACACGTTTCTTTTATTTATGACTATTCCTATGGTCTGTTAAATGGAATATTCGTAATCGAATAACTTCTTCAGGGTAAGCTGAAACGTATAGAGTACGAAAATTTTTGACAAGTCACTTTATTATTGAAAATGTCAATTCAATGTACGCAACGAGAAAAACAGTATTACAAAAGAAAGGCAGTTTAATTATTAATCACTTCGCTGCAATAATTCTAAACAAACTAGACCCATTAAACGCAAAGTCAGTGTTTCACACCAATTACGTTGTTTTGTAAACTGGTCGTATTGAGTTTGCGCTAAAAGCACACACCGAGCCGAGCAAACAACTTTTTTTTCCCGCCAAAGAATCATACTTTGCATCCCACAAGTTGCCCAACGCAGTTCCACTACGGTATACTTATTTTTTTTTACCCATTTTCCCGGACTCTATCGTAGTTGCGTGTAAGCAGCAGCCAAACTCCATCGGCTCTCTCCCGCTTTCTCTCTCTCTCTCTTACCGCCTGTAATCTATATAATTCTTCGTCAGCTCGCGCTTAGGGATTTTTCCCTTGACTCGTTAGAGCAGCAGCAGCCAGCCGATTGGTAGTGCACGAGCAATTTGCATAATTTATGGAAAATCAGACGTTTCGATCTACTCCGCGGTGCGCGGGGCAACGTTTGTGGCGGCGGCCCGGTTGCGAGACTCGTGGACATACAGTCCAAGAGCCGCGGCGCTTATTATCTCGAAAAATTTTCCGCGTTAATTGCCAGCAATTGGGTGTATTCGACCTCCTGCCGCGCTAAGCCATACTCATCTTGAAAGTTTCTCCATTCCCTCTTCCACTTTGTTTTTTTCTCGTTATACCGGAAATAGACTATGTTATATGCATACAGAGTCGAAACAGGTGTGTGAATGTATGTGTATAGGCATGGAAATAAATTCGTCGCGTCCGATTTCAAGAGCATAGCGATTATTTATGGATTCGATCGAGTAGATTGGAATTCTCTCTCTCTATCCATCCATGGCCTGGTTTGCGGCTCGTTCACGGAGATTCGTTCGGCAGATACAGGAATCGTATATTTGTCTCTCTCTCTCTCTCTCTCTCTCTCACACACACACACTTGACGCGGAAACATTAATGAAAGTTCGTTGAATACCTAACCTTTTCCTTTTTAATCGCGTGGAATTTCAATCTGACCGCCGCCACAGCCGCTGCTTTCAAAAATTCATAACTGAATGTTTAATATCTGATTAATAACGCCAGATGCACACGTTCTTTACATTTTTCATATCTCTCCGCGTATCAGCGAGTTTGAAACACTTAGTCCCCTACACGACTTTACTTACGTGCTTATCAGAAAATTTCAAACAACCGCAGCCCAGCCGACAATATTGTTTTTAACATCACCGTTATGTATAGAATAGCACAAAAATGATATTTATGTATTAACAGTAATACGTCCTCGATAATATAAATAATTATCTACGCTTTTAATTACCTATAGAGGAAGATAGTAAGGGCGAGATTTTCATCGAGCTGTCATTGAAATACATTATCCACTGATACGCGATGAGATATTAAATTCCTTGGTAATTACACCAGTCTGAAGAATAATATCGCGTGCATTAACATGTTACGCGATATCCATACACCAATTACTGTCAATAATGTTGTTGAACAACTTTCTATCCTCTATCCGAGGCACATTTCAATTTACCACCGAGTGTAATTCCATAAAATATTTCCACTTCATCAATTTCCCATTATAAGTCAATTCCATCAAATTCGACGTATTCGTGCATGGGCTCAGTTTCATCCGACTGATTACGCGAAACGGGATTATTTGTTTCGCGGAGGTGAAATAAATTGATATTAGGTTACTGTATGCGCATTTTAAAAATTTCAGTACCCATATTACAGGCACAAAACTCCCCCGTGCGAAATGAAAAATTCCGATATTCCGAAGCCATCGGCAGCTCAATTTTATCATCATCGAGTCCCGCGCTTTTTCCCCTCCTACTCGCGCCTAATGTAAATTTCAAATTTCGCAAAGAGCTTTGTGTATACAGTGGGAGCTAAGAACAACGAGGAAGTAACAAAAAAAAAAGAAGAAAAACATTTTCGCGTACACCGCGGTACCTATATATACATAAAGCAGCGACGCATAATTCACCGCGGCTTATGAGTCTCGAACTTGGAATTTTTAAAAGTTGCAAATCTTGGACTACGTCGTCGTCGTCGTCGGGTGGTTCATTCGGTTTGCAATGAGAAAAACCAACAGAACGCCCCCAACGTCAAATCCGATAATTCCCATGCAACTTTTGCCTCCACGGGAGCCGTAACTCGCCTATAGCTCCGCTAGTGGCGCGCGCCAAAACGACTCGTGCAAATGCAAATAGCCAAACTCCCCGCGCGTCTCTCGCCTATATACCAGTTAGCGAACCTACCACATACTAAATAAAGCCATCTGGCTGAACGAAAAAAACACAGAGAGAGAGAGAGAGAGAGATGGAGTTGGCGGAAAGAAGGGGGAAAGAAAAAGGACAAACAGAAAAATGAGCGCACGGGAAACGCAGGTTTAACCGCATACGCGGGCGCTCTGATTCTGGGATATAGATCCGATCAGCCGCAAATCATCGATCGATCTCCGCAAAGCTCATTCCGCATCGCGAAACCTCAACCACCACCGCTGCCCAGTGAAATCGTTCGCTTTTTTATATATGTGCTCTTTCTATTTTTTTTTTGGTTCTTGCTCTCTCCCGCTGTTGCGGCTAGATCGAATATCAGCGGTCGAGTGTTCGAATGCGCGCGAGAAAAATGTGTATTAGACGCTAAAGCGATCGATCGCTGTGTCGAGAGCTGCGAGGTGTGATTTAAAAATTTGCACCATAAGCGAAATTTCGTAATCGTGAGCTTTCGTGTCGAGTATAATTAGTTGGTAAAGGTATAATATATATGTTTCCACGCAAAAAAAAAAGAAAATATCAGTCTTGCATAGGATGTGCGAGCTTCAAGTTTGGTGCAATATGTAGTTGCAGTGTCCGAGTGTTTGCGGATTTCCAACGCTGATGCCGCGCATAAGGTCAATGGGAATTCGGATATTCTGTAACTTAGTTCATCATAGCTGTCGGAACTTTGAAACTCGACGCGATTTGAATTTCAAACGCAGATCCGTTGTGTTCGCAATGCAATTTGGAACCAATGAAACTCGACCGCCTCTTTTTTTTACACGTAAATTATAAAAATACGTTATTCCAAAACTGCTACGAATACACAAACGAAAATATTGCGTGCATCTAAACTAAGCCAAACGAGAATTTGTATATTTGGGTCGCAACTGTAATAGACCTTGTAAACACGGAAACCCCGTATACATATATACTTTACACAAAATAACCTCAGCAGCAAGAATAAGCATCGAGAGGGAAGGAAAGTAATAAACGTTCGGTTTGATGGGTGATTGCAGGCGACAGCGTGGGCTGCCTCGGCGACGACTACTGCCCGCCAGAATGTAGCTGCGCCGGCTCGGTGGTGCGATGCTCGCGCTCGCGGCTCACCGAGATACCGCGCGGCATACCGCCCGAGACTACGGAGCTCTACCTCGACGTCAACGACATCAAGACCGTGCAGCCCGAGAGGCTCGCCCACCTAACCATTCTCACCAGACTGTACGTATAAACATCCTTATAATATATACATGTATATATATCGTTTCGTCTTCTCTCTCTCTCTCTCTCTCTCTCCCTCTCACGCGCGGTGGCGAATCAATCATTCCGACCTGAAAGTGAAATATCGAAGAAGAATTAGCTGTGTGTGCGCTACGAACCGAGTCGAGACCGACGGCTTTTATCGGAATGCTTGATTAGCCGCGCGGGAATAGCTTTGAGGGTGTGTGTGTATATGTATGTACAGCGGGTCGGGATGCTGCATTTTTATTTCGTTTAGACGAGTCCTTTGTATAGTTGAGCGTCGTTTTTCTCTTTCTTTTTTCTTTTTCTTCTTGTGTATATCGCGGATCCTTGAGTGGGGCTCTTGGTGAGGGGGGGATCGGTGGAGGAAATTATATAGCCGTACGTAACGGCCGCACATTCATTCGTGAGCGACGAAGATTAATGATTTTTCCATTGAGTCGGCTAAACGATTTTATTGCCGCGACGGGCGCGTGTATCGGTTGACTTTTTTCTTTCCGTATATTATACGACTACGTGCGTGCCCACCGGATTCGTACGGCATTAGCGTTACTTTGTGAAATGAGACGCGAATTGTGTGTGCGCGCGTGCGTCGAGTGACCGTTGCACGAGCAAAAGAAACATATATAGAAAATATCGAATGACTAATGGTTTCTATAATTATTGCTTCTCTATATATTCGAATGTACGATTCGTTTTTTATATACCTCGAGTCATTTAATTACGTCAACGATATATAAATATATTCATCCGAGCGATAAAAATTTGACCGAGAGCCAAATTGCGTTAGATGATATATAACGAATAACACTCTCGTGAGCTTCTTCGAAGAAGTACCTCGTTGAATATCAAGTACAAAGCAATAATGAAATAGACTGGCTGGTGAATTAATTCCTATTAAAATAATTCGATTAAAGTAATACGCGCATCCAAATGTACAATATAACGCTTATTGGCTGCAGGAGTCGCGCGCGAAAGGATTCTTATACGATTCTCTCTCAATATCGAGAGTCTCGACGTTATATACCAGCGGCCCGATATTATTCGAAAACGATTTTCAACTCGGGTGCGCGGCGCTTGTATATTTCCATTATAATACCGGCCGGTGCGGACTATGCGCGAATGAATATCCCTACGACGCAATAAAGAGGCCCCGCTTACATCTACATACATGCAAACCCACCGATGTTAAAATAGAAAACCTGTGCAGTTCGTCCGATTAACGTTTTGTTTCCTTCCATACACGATCGATACCAGGGACTTGAGCAACAATCAGATTGGAATGCTATCGAACGACACGTTCAGGAACCTTACGAAACTGGCACATCTGTAAGTATTTCCTAAGAGGCTCATTTAAACCGAGCCTGTATGCACCGCTTGCAAATCTCCTATATACATACATACGGTAGAATTTAAGTATATAGATGTATATAGGGAGAGCGCAAGAGGCAGGTTTAATATACGCAAGCGAGCGGCAAATCGCTTAACGTTCGCGCGCTCGTATAAGCTCAGTGTATAGTGCGCGAGGACTGCGAGCTGCCGCGTACAGAGCGCGCGAGGTGCACTAATGCCTTTTTATCTGCTTGCAGGATCATCAGCTACAACAAGCTGCAGTGCGTGCAGCGAGGCGCTCTTGCCGGCCTCAAGTCCCTCCGCATCATGTACGTATTATAAATTTACTCGCGCGCCTCCGCCGCCGTTGACGCCGCGCGCTTTATGAATGCTCGCACGCTCGCGAGCGGCGTTCATAACGTCGCGCTCTCCACGTGTATATATATACGCGAGAGTTGACAGACGCGCGGGATTTTCGCGAAAATCATTTACCGTTAATTGCTATCTTGTCACGACTCGCCTCTCGCTTTATTAACTTGATGAATGCGAGCCTTTGAATAATTAAGTCGTAAACTTGTCGCTG
>UELU01141110.1:0-11638 GCA_900490025.1 Megastigmus dorsalis | reverse complement strand
GTTAATACAATGGCTGCGTTACGAGGCGACGCGAGCAATGGAAACGCGCGTTGATATGCAAAAATAAAGCATTGTATAGCGGAGGTATGATATTAGATTCTACAGAAATTATAATATTGATTCGGATGTGCTTTAATTGCAATCTGATTTTGAATGCTTGTACAAAATGTATGAACACAAACACTTTTGAAAATAGTAGCGGCTGCTATTGGCAGGTAACGAAATATATAAATAAAACAAACTAGTTTGGAAGATTGATAAGCTATATGTTATACTGTTGTAATAGAATGGGAATTTCGACTAAATCCATTTCATTAATACGTGATTAATTATGAATTTATGAATAATGAAAAAGAATATCAACTATATATTCATGAATAACACTATTTATACCCTGCAAATATTTATAGCGTCCAGAATAATAATAAAGACAAACTTTGTAATTTTAATATTTTATTGATATACCACTTTTTACTTGATTGTTAAATCTATCCTTTCGACCCATAAAAGTTACTCAACCTCCTTGAAATTTTCAATATAATATGAATGGCTTGAAAATCGATCTTAGCCGAAGGCGAAAATTAATATTCCACGCGTCGAATCTCTTAAATAACCGCACGGTCCTCGTTTTATCGTATCCCAATCCCCCTCCGCGCCGATGCAGTAGACAATCCCTAAATTCCCAATCTCCACTATAGAGCGATTAACAATGATGACCGAACGAAACTGTGTGTTACAGCTCGCTGCACGGGAACGACATATCGGTGATACCGGAGGGCGCCTTCGAGGACCTGAAATCCGTCACACACGTGTAAGTAACGACAATCAAGGGGCGATTCTCTCGCCTCCATAACCTTGATCCTCAAAGCCATCATCCTCTCTCGATTCATCGTGCATGCATATATGACAGGATTATTATGCGCGATAGACGCGCTACACTCTCTCTCCCTCCCTCCCTCCCTCCCTCACTCCCCCGCTACATCTACAACCTCTATATACACTTAAACCTATCTATACGTGCATATATATATATATATATATGCATGCACGAGGAGGAGGAGGTGAGGCTGTTGCAGAGCAGCCACAGTTTAACCGAGCAATGTGTAAACCTGTTTAGTGCTCTCGGCTCGAATCCATTGTACTGCGACTGCAATATGCGCTGGCTGGCCGAATGGGTGAAGCGGGATTTCGTCGAGCCAGGCATTGCGCGCTGCGCCGAGCCCGCCTCGATGAAGGATAAACTGCTGCTCACGACCCCGGCGAGCTCGTTCCAATGCAAAAGTAAGCATCAAACCGTTTTATGGATACATTTCCACGCTCTTTCTCTCTCTCTCTCTCTTCTGTTTATTTCCTTCTTTTTCTGGTTTTTTTTTTTGGAGGGGGGGTCTCGATGTTCCGTAAAAGTACACGTTTGCGAGGTAAATTTTACAAATGTCTTGATCGAAAATTTTTAGAGACTTTGAAGGTCTAACCTTATAGAAATTCGATCTATCTAAATACGTGAGAATTTGAATTAAACGCAACTTTGCTTTGAAATTTCATGGAACCAGTTATTTAAGCAGCGTGTGAAACGCAATTTTTTTGCATTTGTTTCGAATGTACTTTTTCGGAATTTCTAAACGATCTCTGTTTATTACGTATGCACTTTTTATATAATACGATGTTCTGTTGTTGGTTTTTTCTTTCCTTTTCTGGTTATCATGTCTAGGAATTTCTTGTAACGAACAAATCTGAAAGCTAATTGATCTTTCCAAATCTTATAATTGAAATATAATCTTTTTTGTAAAATAAGCAAGAGGAAAGTTAATGACGTAACTTTTGCATCTTTTAATATTTATATTTCGTTAATTATGTACAAATTAAGTCTTTCCATTTTATTTCAAAAGAGTATGAAATTGCTCTGAATAGCGTTTAAAATTAAAGTAAACAATTTCCAATTGATTTGCTGGCTAAGAAAGCAGCGACGATTCATTGTAAGGAATTCAGAGACTATTTTTTTTGTTTTACTTTGTTTTTTGGTTTTGTTCTTCGACATTGTGCTTACGCGCCGCACTTTTTTCGTTCTATTCTTGTTTTCTCCGTTCTCTTCTTCTTAATCTCTCTTTTTTCGTTGCTTTCTTTTTTTCTGGTTTTCTGTCTTTGTTTTTTTTTATTCTCTTGCTGGTAGAGGAAGGATCTTTAGATTAGAGCTGTTTGTTGTTTGGTGTTGGCACTGCGCACTAAGGATCGAGCTTTTATTCGAAAGTTAGGAGAAAAACTGCATTTGAAATTGAAAGTTTTTTTCTATTTGTTCAATTTAATTGTACCTTTCAAACATTATTTAAAACAATATTTGGTTATAAATTAAATTATACTTCCATACTTTTTATTCATTTATTGTAATTTATGTTGATTCGCCTTCCCTTTAATATTTAAATAATATAATTAAAATCATTTTGATGGATAAAAAATAAACACAGCATAATAAACTATGCAAATAACTTTATTTTATGCCAGTAAGTGTTTTCAATTCTCGTCAGTATTTATACCACTTTACACATTGCTTTATTGCCCATAAAAGCTCAGACCGCCAAATGTATTCATATGCTGAACTTCGAATGTTCGATCCGTTTCTGACGTTCTATCCTATCTGTATGTATAAAAGGTTATGTGGTTGTGGTGTTCTTTATAGCGGTCGCAATTACGCCAATAAAATTCTTCTTCTCATAACCATAATCGACAAAAAAAACACTGAGAGCATCCCAACGTCTAAAAAGAAAAAACTCGCATAATCACCAAAGCTATACAGCCAACTTTATATATTCGAAGAGTGGACCAAAGACGTGTGAATAAAAAGTCTTCGTCTCGTTTATTCTCCGAGTTTTTCGTATAACAACAAACCCATAAAAACTTACTTATACATGTACATATATCGTGTGCGTTCAATTCGCGATGTCGTTATACTGAGAAAAAAATACGTTCTATTACTTAACTTTATTCCATAATAAAATTTCATCACTAAAATTTTGCAGATTTAGTAGCATTGATAGTCAAGAAACATTACGCAATATTGTAAAAAAATTTATATATATAAAATATAAATAAAATTTTATTCATTTTTTCATTAAGCTTGTTGAGGAAGATATAGTTTTGTATACTTTCGAAACGTCGCAATTTTCGTTAAATAAAAGTATCGCTAACAAATTGTTGCCTTCCGCAATGATCGATTTAGCCATCTCACATTAAGGAGTTTTATTGGAACGATTATAAATTCAATCATCTAGTAAATAAAATTTATATTTTAATCACTGAAATTCAATAAATAAAAGGAGAAAGTAAATTCAACTGCAACACTCTAATTCAGAGTAAAACAGTCATTACGGAAGGTATATATTTTTCTCCGCGCAAGATTCGACACTAATTCTCATGTTTATTAATATTTACTCGTCGAGGGAGAAAAGAGAGAGAGAAAAAAAGAAGCTGAATCCGTTGCGCGCGCTCGCACTAGTTGTGGCCCATAACACGACGATTTCCCTAATTAAGGCAAAAAGCGCCCGGAAATAAAAGAAAGCCGAAGGGCCTCGCGGGTGGCACGTATATAAAAAAAAAGAAACAGGAACGAGACAGAGAAAGAAAAAAAAAGTAACACCAAGCTCTGCCTCTGTCGCGTTGGCACAAAGTCAGCTCGTAAAAAAAGAGTGAGTAAGAGAGAGAGCGAGAGAGGAAGAGGGAGACAGAAATAGAGAGAGGAAAAAAGGACCAGGGAAAACCTAGCATCATAAAAATAAATTCCCGTTTCCTCAAACGGCTCCACCTGACGTTTACGATTCTGTCTTTCTCTCTCTCTCTCTCTCTCTTACTCACTCTTTCTCTACATCTCTCACTCTGCCCTTTTTCCCTCAACCTCGTCCGCGTGTGAATTATGCAACGCGAAATTACGCCGTCCTTAATAATGCAGAAATCGCGCTTGGAAAGTGAGAGAGAGAGAGAGAGTCAGTCTCGAGTCGAGTCGAGTCGCGCGCGTCGAGGGTGAAAGTTGCTAACGCGCGCACACTATACACACTCGCGGGCTCTCGGCTGTACATGACGCTTTACGCGATGCCCGAGACCGATAATGACGGGGAAATATATTTACTCCCTCTCTCGGTCGCTCTTTTGCGGAAAAATGCTTTATCGATTGGACGATGAAGAGGAAAAAGTGCACACCTCGTGCGCTCAGCACATACTCGGCCGCGCGCTTTAAATCAATCTCTCTCTCTCTCTCTGCTCGCGCGTGTATGAAAACGAGAAAAAAAATGTATATATATATATAGGCGCAATTCGGGTGACACGCGCGCTGCTTTTCGGTGTTTCACGCCACGATAAATGCGTTTTTTTCACTCCACCTCTCTCTCTCTCCCCTCCCCGCTCCGCCATCATGGCCCGAAACAAGAGCCACTCGCGGGATAAATCAATCGGCGATTCGGCGCCGCGCGCGGGACTATAAAACCCCGAAGCAGGTACAATGAGAAAAATTATTGCTGCACATCGACATGAATGATGTCGTCGGGTGCTGCGTGACTCTCCGCGCTCGACGCGCAGATTGTTTATTTTCACTGTTTTTTTTTTGGTTTTCTTTTTTCCGCGTTTGCCGCTCAATGGAAACGATTCCATTCCTTAGATTCCGTTATTTATGACCGTTACTTGATTTTTTTTTGGCAGAGAGTTTAATGAAAGAATCGGATCCGTACTCTATTAAATTTGATCATCGGCAAGTACATACTATTAAATGCGGTAAAGAAAATTTTTTCAAGTCGCGAATATAATGCAGCTTTATCGAGTAATGCGCTGTGGCATTAGGGAATCAATATTCCAATAAATACTGTATATACTTTGGATTCCCCGGCAATACAATATAATAGCAAATGTAGTTTGTGATATAGAACTAATAACTCCCAATAAAACGTAAATAATGACGATGCTCGATTCAAGGATAATAAGTACGATAATTTTATCTATACCACAAAAGTTACTAGCGCATAATCTACCTCATGCATATAATTTAATATGTAATAATAATGTAAAACGGCAAGAATCAATAAAAACACTTTGCGCTATTACACCCATAAACGGATAAATTTGCGGAGATTATACTCGATTGGTTTTGCTGGGTTGCACGGATGTTCTTTTACGGCACGCTGTGTAGTGTTTCTCTTTTATTCTTTTTGTCAGCTCTCACTTTTATTTTCGAAGAAGAGAAGTTGCGCAGGGTTGAAAACGAATTTTTCGTCCGCGGTTCAATGCGTGAAACTGGTATAAATATCGGTAGACTATACTATCGTTCGTTAAAGGATCTTTAATTAAGATGAAATATCGATTAGCGAGAAAGTGAAAAAAGAAAAAGAAGCTGTCGCCGGTGAATAAATTTATTGCAAACTTTCAATTTGCCACTGTTTACTATTTAGAGTATTAATTGTTAACGGATAATATTAAAGTGATACTTTGTTCAGATTAGAGATGTTGATATTTGTGTATAATCAATTAAAACAATGTATATTGAGTTATAATGAAATAATATCTTTTCTTATATTGCTATTAAGTTAATATATTTTAAATGATTTTTACTCGTCAAAAAAATCATGAAAATCTACAATGAATCTTATTAAAATATCAGACTATTTGTCCACATTTTGTTAGAATACGTGTATTTCTATTGCGGTCTCGATGAATCAGTGGCAGACGGTCGATTGTAACTGTTCGCGTGCCTTTATACACGTATCGCTAATTAAAACTTTAACTTTGTATAGTCAGTGGAAAAAGGCAACTTTTAATATTTGAAGCAGAGAACTCTGAGATTTGTTTTCAAATAAAGCATCTCTACAGCTGCTTGTGCATTATACCAGTTTCGCGACACACATTAATCCTGCCTCGGCGGTACGAAAGAGCAAAATTCGTTTTTCGCCTGATGCTGAAAGTATCCTCTCTCTATCCTCTCTCACCCTTTTGTTGCTGCATAATTATTGTTTCGCTGTTTTTGTTTGCACACACACACACAACCACACATACTTACACGAAATTCTGTTTGTTTGTCTGTCTGTTTGTTAAATGGTTGGATTCGCTTTCTCTTAAAGAAAAACAAAAGAAACAAACGAGCCTTATTGTTTTTGCCTATTTATGTTTGCACTAAACTAAAAAAAAAAAAAAAAAAATAGCGACGCGGCGGTCTCCGTCAAATACTAAAATTTCTCATTAATCGTAGACCTTTCTTCCGCGCAGCCAAACAACAGCCAGCCGAGGTACTGGCGAAATGCAACGTGTGCTATACAACGCCCTGCCAAAACGGAGGACTATGCGAGGCGCTACCGGACAAACAGTTTCGTTGCAAATGCGCGCCAGGATATCACGGGGACCGGTGTCAACATAAAATTGACGCGTGCTATGGAAATCCTTGCCGGAACGCCGGAACTTGCAAAGTACTGGAGGAAGGAAGATTCAGGTGATTGTCTATTTAACAACTCCCCCTCACCCTGACATCCTCCGCACACCCATCCTCCATACACGCACCGTAATACGCTCATAATGTACACCGTAGCTCGGCTCTTCCTTGTATACCTGCAGTAGCCACTTTTCTTTTTCTTTTTTTTTTTCCTTTTTAAGAGGATTTCTCTGGCTTAAACTTTTAAGGAGATCGCGGTACTATCGTATTATAGATATTCCTTCCATTCTACATCTTCACAATGATTTTTGCTTACATCTCTCTTTGCGCTTGTATTTTTTTAGAGTGAATTCCGGGTGCGTGGCGCTGGATAAAAATAATGTTTGCCCGCGCGCGAGATAGAAAAAAAAAAGTCATAACTGCTGGTAGTACTGTCTCTAAAAACAACAATAGAGCGCTGAGGATTTTCAGATTAAGTTCAGTGTAAATAAGCACTTCCTATATATTTTTTTTAACCCGCGCGTGTAAAAAACGTATAAACAAGCCGCTCTTTTTTCCTTGCGCAAAGTTACTTCTATCGAGAGTACTGGGGACGCGGGGAATACGGGTGTGCATTTTTTTTCTTAAAACGTCAATTGAGCAGTGCGAATAAACAAAAAGTGTCTATCGCAAAGCATCATATATATGCGTGTGTGTGCTCTTAAGTCGATGTATAGACACAAGGTAAATACGTTGGGTTTGCCTCGGTAATACGCGCGAAACGTACGGATATGTTTTTTTTTTATACTTTATCTCTGTATCTAAATGTTATTTGGAACTTTTAGACTAGCTCGATTAATGATGTATGTTATACCTCGGAAGGAGTTTTCTTTCGCTTGGAAATTATCGCACTTTGCCCCGAGCTTCGTTTAAGACGCGGGCTTACAAAGTTTCGCTTTTAATTTAGTCCAGTTAATCGGTGCAAGTTATATGGCAAATTGGAAAATCTTTTTTATGCACGGGGCGGAAGAGTTCGGCCGTAGAGACGCTAATATTTTTCCACGTCTTGAGGCGCTGCAGCGGGTCCAGTTTTGCGCCTTTTATTTGAATTTTCTCTCTCTCTCTCTCTCTATCTTTCTCTCTCTCTCTCTCTCTCTCTCTTAATCAAGTTTGCTGAAAAGGGGGTTAATTGGGAGCTTCTGTGCTCGCCACTACGCACAATATGTATAAACTTACAGTTACGATATATTGTTTTTAATTAACTTTACTTTCAACAAGAAACCTGTGCGAATTTATTTTGAATATATATTGCTTTGCATCTCTATTGGTACAGGTATATAAGCTGCTGTTTTAAATAGACTTAATTAGCAATTTCAGTTTGTTTTGCTCACCCACAATACGCGTTCACTCCTTTGAATTCGAAAATTTAATGTTAATTTCAGTCTGATGATGAAATATGCCGCTTATTATAAAGAACGTCAGATTTCCTATTGCAATTAAATAACGCGAAAGAAAACAAACAGTCGCTCTGCGCGCGTGAAATGAAAATTGTTTCTTAGAGCAAATTCGGTAAGTTCAATTAATTTCAAGTTGTTCTGACTTACTAATTGCGCAACGCGCGTAATTTCAGACAGAGAAAGGAAAAAAAAAATAGAATTATCACGAATAACGCACTGCACTACAGTTGTTACCATCAATTGAGATTGTTAACAAGTCAAGATACTATCAACGTAGAAGCGCGCGCGCGGAAAAAAATTTGTTCGCTTTGAAAGTCAAAAAGAAAGGGGAGTAACATAGTTACACGGTACTTCAAACTCCTTGCAAACGAATTGCGTTTTTTCAACGGCAACAACGCGCTGTTATTTTTTCGAAGGATCGGTATCCCTTTGCTTCTCTAATTGTTTGCTCTAATTAAACAGTCGAGTTTTCACCCATTTGTATATCGACGTAGTCGCTAGAAAAAAATGAAATTAATCCAAATTAATCCAAACGAAAACCATATACAGAGCAAGGGTTCGAGATAGAATCGAGAATAATAAAAAATTATGGTGTAGCTATTAAGCCTGCCGATAATCGAAAAAGCGAGGCTGGACGATTATATTAATCTCGGCTCTTCTTTCCCCGCTTTTCTCTTGTGTTTCACGAAACCGACGCAGTTGCAACTGTGCACCCGGATACGAGGGACTCAGATGCGAGAACAACGTCGACGACTGCGCCAGTCACAAGTGCGTCAACAACGCCACCTGCGTCGACCTCGTACAGTCCTACCGATGTGACTGCCTACCAGGATTTACGGGCGAGTACTGCGAGGCGAAAATCCCCTTTTGCACAAAGGAACACAATCCTTGCAAGAACGGAGGCAGATGCCTCGACCACCAGAGCCACTATAGCTGCGAGTGCCCAAGCGGTTTCGCCGGTGCCAATTGCACTGACAACCTGGATGACTGCGATAATAATCTGTGCCAGGTGAGCGCATCCTCTCTATATATTCCCCTTTGCTTGCCCTTGTTCCGCTTTTACGACGTACTCGGGGATTCGGGGGAAGACTGATGAATCCATGACGATGCGTCGATGTGCATCGACTGCGGTATATTGGTATTCTCGACGCGTTGCACTATATATATATATATATATATATATGTATACGGATTTTATCGGGCTGCTGCACGATGAATGCAAATAAAGTTGTTCGTTCATTTATTAGATTACACACAGTTCGATATTTTATATGTAAGTTATCAATTTGAATCCTGAAATGGTCAATAACTGAATACGTTAATAAATTGAATAATGAAATATTTAACATTCAAAACCCACGTGTTGAAAAATATTTACACATATTTCATGTACTTTCTAATTAAAATTGATCTCTGACGTGTGACAACTTCATTACTTATTCAAGATTTTCCGTAATTAAGTTATTTATATAACCATAATAATTTTTAAATTATAAAATAAAAGTAAATGTAGTAACTCAATTTCTTTTACGAACACAAGTAGTTCTCCTACTTTAAAATAAAATATTAGATTGATATTATTATTATTATAATTCTCGTGTAACGTTCGGATAATTTAGCATCATCGGAGAAATTGATTAATTGGATTTTAATCGTCTTTATTAATATTAATAGCTGTAATTATTCGAATATTACTAAGGTATTTCCTACGCGCATTCAAAGCATCTGATAGATTAATATAATTATATTCATTTATTAATTAGTAATTAATTAGCTTCAATTATTGACTGACGTACTTCTCTATTCAAATCTCGTCTATATCCAAATAGACACTTTGAGCGAAATAAAAAATTAATGAAAGCTCAAATTTCATCAATCGCATGCGCACGAACGATGCCAGAATTAATTTGAACGCTTAAATTTCAATATTCTCTGTTTAAAATATTCATTCTGATAAATTTGCGCATGAAAGATTTCATGTAACGCATCCTGAATGGAGCTTTTAATGTTCAGAGTGTGACGCCAATCGACTTAATAATTCAAACATGTGTATATATATATATTTAGGAATACATCGATCATCAATATTTAAAACAAAAAATTTTTTTTCCGACGAAAAATCGCCATCGCAGAAATTAATACGAGCTCCAATAACAGCGGATATATTCTGTGCTCGCAAACTCTGCAGCGCGATTTATATCTCACGCGTGATGCGCAAAAATAAATAACAAACTCGATCCTTGCATAAATCCAGTCAAAACAAAGCGAAAAGCGCGTTTTTTCCTAGTCTCAAATACCGCGGCGCTCAATCAGTGGCTCTTTTTAAAAGTCGTAAATGTCCAACGCTTTTCTGCCTCTCTCTCTCTCTCTCTCTATCGCGTGATGCGAAAGCTACATACACAAAGGCAGCCTGGACTCGCGCGCGCGCGCGGTAAACTTTAAACCGTATAGAATCGCTTAAAAAAAAAACCCAAAGAGGAAAGAAGAAGGAGTTATAAGTTGGCAAATAATGTCGTTAACAAAGAGCATTCGAGAGATCTAGCATTAAATCTATTAGAGGGCAACGGAGGATGGAAATGGGAGGGGAGAGAGCGATAGTTCGCTCGAGATTGAGGTCAACGTCTGGCTCGCCTGTACAAAAGCAGATTAACCTCTGTTACGAGTGTGTGCAGTGTGTATGTATGTGTGTGTGTGTGTGTGTGTGTGTTCTTTGCGGAAGACTCGTCCGTTATCTCTCTGCTTTCATACCTATGTGTACACGTGCTTACGCGAAAGGGGGCGAACCCGCGGAGTTTTGAGCCGTAATCCGATAGAAAAATAGAGCTCTGCGGAGAAACGCTTTTGATAGACGCGCGCGCGACGAACTCCACGGCCGGCGGGGCTTTAATTCCCCAAAGCCGATTAACTTCTCTCTCTCTCTCTCTCTTTGTCTCTCGAGGTCTGAGCGACATTTGTTAACGGGGTGTTCGCGCGACTAATCGCGGCGAGCCAAATGCACGCGAATCTTATATGTAATTAGGATGCTGCGGTTCGCGAGAACGACTCGGAGGGGTGGGGGGCTGCTGCATCGTGACCGAAGAATTTAATAATTATTCAATTGAACCGCGGCCATTACTCACGGAGTGATTATAAAGTGACACTGCGCTTATGTCGCGGATGAAGATTAATTGAGACGTTCGGTTTCGTATGAATTTTTAATGGTTCTTTTTTTCTTTTCGTTTTCATGTTCTAGTTATCTATATGATAGATCTTGATGTGAAACTAATTAAGTGTTTTTTGCAAGCGGCAGACTAAAGGCTATAATTTCGTCGGAGAAAGAAAAGGTTGCGGACATTTTTCACATAGCAAAACTATACATTCTCGTAACTGAATATTCCGCGTTTTTTGTTTGCGCAACGATATTGAAAAGCATAAAGTAAAAATATTTCTAGCTTATTCGATTTCGAATATACCCCTATTGGAAATATAAAGGGTACTGAAACGTACAGAAACGTACAGAAATGTACGGAAGCGCATATAATCGTATAGAAGCGTACAGAGACGTACCGTTCGGTACTGTACATCTCGAATTTGGACACTTTGTGCGTTTTAGTACGCTTCTGTACGTGGAAGTATATTTTTGTATGTTTAAGTATGTTTCCGTACGTTTTTGTACGTTTTAGTACAGTTGTTTAAATTTTGGTTTCTCCTTCATTTTCTTCGATTTCCGTACGTCTACGTACATTTCCGTACGAGTACGTACGTGTACGGACGCTACGTACGTTTCGTACGTCTAAGTACGTCTAAGTACGTACACGTACGTCTATGT
>UELU01141109.1:0-31108 GCA_900490025.1 Megastigmus dorsalis | reverse complement strand
ATATAATATAATATAATATAATATCACTATCGACAAAAATTGCGAACCAACAGATATTAGCTACAAAGAGTAGAAGCGCAGATGTCTATGGCGTGTATTTAACTCAAATAATAGTATTTAGCTATGCATGGCTTAAATCAAATTTTTATTATCTAATTTTTAAATAATTTATATTATATTATATTAATGTTACACGAACTTTCGGCTCGGTAGGAGGAAAAAAAGTATACGCTACTCTGGTCAAAAGTACGATATTAACGGCCCGCGTGTATGCCGGTAATATCATATTTTCGACCGCCCATGTAGCGTAATATACTATTTATCACTTATAAATTATAAAAACTTATATATCAAGATTTTTAAAGTCTAAGTTCTTGCGTAACATTCTTAAATGTTTCATTAGAAAAAAGTGTCAAAATTATAACATTTAGGATTGCACTTTTACCGACAGTAATAAAGCATAAATCGAATCCATTTAAACCCATGAGAGCGAGAGTGATGTTCGCGGAAATTTTTTTTGCAAACGTCTCTTTCGCTCTCATGGGTTTAAATAGATTCCGCCGAAATCGATCTCCACGTCCCCTAAGCCTTTTAATTCCTAAATAATATAGGAGTCCCTTATCAGTACGGTGGAGGCGGGAGGGTGGGAGGGGGAGGACATCAATGCGATACTATATGTGTAACACAATATGCAAATAAGAATGAATGTAACTTCCTTCTTTTGTTACGAACAGTAATGTTAGTTCAAATCGGATAAGTCAAGATAAATAATTTTTGTACATATTTATTAGTGCGTCGTGCGATTTTTGTGGAATCGAAATCGTAATACCATCTTTGTTGAGCCAGAATCGAAATACCATCTTTGTTGAGCCAAAATCGAAATACCATCTTTTTTCAGCCGCAAACGAAATACCATCTTTATTGAGCTAGAATTGAAATATTATCACCTTCCCTGCAACCTTCGAAGTAGTGTTGATGCAAACGGTTATAACAGATCTAATAACCTGAGCCATAAGAGTTCGTTGTTAAGGAGTATGTTGTCAATTTATAGCAAGACATTTATTTGTCAGTGCTAAAATCTGCTATCATTCCTGGACCCAGCGAATCCAAAGAAAAGGACAGAAGCAAATTGGGAAGCATACAAAGAGCGAAGAGATAGCAAAAGAGAAGGAGAGAGAGAGAATGAGATAGAACCGGCGAGAGAACGAGTCTGAGCAAGATGGAGAAGGCCAGAGAATTGGCAGGGAAAGCTCGAGGGGCGAAACTTCGGCGGAGATTACGCGTCTGCCGGGGATTTGGCTCTCGCTCGCGAGTGTATATACCACGTTATCGCGAAACTTGTGGTTTTGCAGCTATGGAAGCGCCTAGGCGCTCTTCGATGCCGTTGTGCAGTCACCGCCGTTGCCACCGTCGAGTTTACGGCCTCCGGCCGGAGCAGGCTTTACATATGCACCTGCTGCGAGCGACGACTACGTTTATTTTGCCTACCGAGGGTGCGAGAGTCGAATGTAGGGGATGAAAATTCAGCCGAGGTGTAAAAATTTTTCTCTGCTGCTGCTGTACTGGCTACGATTCTCATCCTCTTTTACTCTGAGTCCAGAGTATGTATTTTGTATGAAACAAAAGTTGCAATAGGGCGAGCGTAGAAAGTGTGAAATGAGTGTACACGGGAATTTTGACGCTGAAAAGTTGACGAAATAGAGATAATATGCGAGCCGAGTCGCGATCTAGTATGGGGCAACTTTGAAAATTGCGTCGTTTTTATGAATCGCGAAAAGTCAAATGGCTACCGAAACGAATAAACTTTTTGGATGTTGCGGGAGAGCTTCGCATTCCACTTTGCTGTTATTAAAAATCGTTTTCTTATATCCACTTAGCAAATCATGAAAAATGTACTTGCTATAGCAAAATGATTATATTCATAAATGTAATAAGTGAAATGGTTTAAAAGTTCTTATAATTCGTAGCGATAGAGATTTTTTAGACAATTTTTTCTTACAAGCCAAGAATAGAATCACTTTGAAATTTAAACGGATATTTTTGCATAATTTTAAAGGGACAAAGAGATTTTTTCCAATAAATTTTTTATAAGTAGAAAAATTTGGGATAATCTAGAAGTTTCCAAGGTTGTTGGAGACCTGTTATATTCTTTACCTCGTATTCGCGACTAAGTAGAACTGTGCTAAATATGGTCAGACCTAATACACAAGTATGCTGTACATATGGACAATCAACCTTACTGTTCATGAAAAGTAAATCAAAATGAAGAATGGAAATGTTAAATCATTTTAGAAATAATTTAGTGCAGTAATAATCTCTCTTTATGAGTTTTGATTGTTACGAATATATTATTATATACAAGTCTGTTTACAATAAATACATAACAATAACTTATCTACTTTTCCTCTTGAAACACACTACCGTAGACGCTTAGGTTTCAAATTTCGGACCGGCACATGCAGTTTATTTGACTTCTCAATTTGTTACTACTACGTGATTCAGTTGGATGGCCGTTATTTCCAGATTTTCTTGCAGAGCGAGCATTTTCTCAAATGGGATAAAGATGAGGTTACTGCTACATTTAAAAAGGCATTTGTAAAACGCTGAAGCCGTATTTCTTCTTTTTCTTCTTCTTCTCCTTTGTAGCCTAAAGAACTAAAATTTGTGCGCAACTTGGCTCGACTTCTTTTGTAGAAAACTCATAAGTTTAAGAGGGGATGAGTGAACTGGAAGAGAATGAGGGCTAAATAAGGGATTAGCTTCTTTTCAAATGTGGAATGGCATGCACTATCTTGGGAGGTTATTGCTTTTAAGTAGCTTACTTATTAATGTTATATCAAAGTGAATCTGTTACATAACCACCCGGAGGTCGTTCGAAAAATCTTCCAAAAATGAAGTTTTAAATATATGCAAAATATAGTCCAAACTTAGACCGTAGTATTACTGGAATGGAAATAATTTAAAATTAAAATTCATGCATCAAGTGTTTCTGTAAAATCTTTTTTTTTTTCAATAAATCTTGATGCTCTTCTCGAGAGCATCAAATCCAAAGTTCAGAATTCAAAGCTTTTATAAATGCACAACTGAACATTTTGTTGTGCCACAAGCGTTTTTGCAAGGCGAAAGAGTTTGCTGCGGAAAATAGTTCGTAAAAGACCTTTAGTGTCGCGAAAGCTTAAAATACCAACAATCTCGACCTCGTACTCTACTTAGAAAATGTCTTGGAGAATGAATACGGCGCACGGCGTGAGTTACAAGGGAAAGGAGGGACAATGCGCGCGACAAGAATAAGGAGAGAGAGGAAATTAAAAAAAAAATCCCCTTTGCAAAAACGTTTCAATAAATTCCAGCCCCCTTGAATCCGCACAATGCGACGAAAAACACCGAGTGAGAGAGAGATAGAGAGCAGAGTTTACTAGTGGGAGGAGAGAGTAATGCCTTTGACGCTAAGACAAATCGTCGCCGTTGACGGGGAAGAATCGAGCCCCCGAGCTCGGACATTTACCCGCGCGCGCTCTGAATGAGGAGAGAAAAAAAAGGAAAATCCAGAGTCAGGCAAGCTCTTTTGAAGCTGCCCCGACTGCACCCCACACACACTTGCAAGTTTTACGCGCAGTCGGGGAAAACTTCGGACACTTATCATGCGGCCGTAGTCTGAGGTTTTATACCTACACTTGCACGCCGTTGTCATAATAGAAAGGGTCATGGTTTCTCATTTATGCGTCTCGCTCCCGCCCACTCCCCTCTTGCCTTTTTCATATTCTTCTTCTTTAGCTCTTATTTTTTCAAGGCCTGCGGTTCAACTTTTGTAGCCTCCGTGCAGCCCGGAGTCTCTGGGATCCGTACACTACTGATGAAAAGTACTTTTCGAGTAGCTTCATTTCTTCGTGGGGAATCGCATTCATATTATATTATATTTGACTTGTAAATTTTTTAATTTTCAAAGAAAACGAGTTTTATCTGATATTACTAATACTTCTACGCGTATTTCAATTTAATGTATTACTTTCTCTTAAAAAACAAATATTTAGCTTGAAAAAGAGATTATTTGTCTGTAAAGAGTTCTTTTTTGCATCTTGAATTAAGAAAGCAGTAATTTAAATTTTGGTAAATATTTAAATATCTATAGTCCTCATTAATACTATTTGTTCTTTTTTTTTTAGTAACGGTCCCCATGTATTAAAAAATTCTAAGATGTGATGTATGAATAAAAATTGAAGTTTTTCAATCAACTGAACGGAAATTAGTTTGATAATGAAATAAAACATGTAACTTATATAAAATTAAAAATTAATATAATATAATAAATTATACAATTTATCATCAAAATATCTTGGACAATTGTAGTTTTATTGTACAAAGTATTTAAACGCAATACGTTACATCTTATTATTTCAATTTAATCAGTTGATCAGTGTCAAATTTAATCAATTTAATAGTTGTCAAAACTATTTAATATATTTAATTCAAAAGAAATCTTTAAAAAAAAATAATAATTTTGATAAATTTAAATTTGCTGTAGAATATAAAAAATAGCTTTTCTGGATCATCTAAAAAGTAAAAAAATAAAGTAACAAGCTATACGTAGCAGAATAAAAAAATATATTTAAAATTTTTTTTCGGTAAAACACATTCAAGATAACGCTCTCTGTATTCACCTAGTCCGCGAAAGCAAAGAGCAATAAAAAAACTTCACACTAAATTTGAATTTTATCTAGCAAAATTTAACGCTTCTATAATATACTTTTGGCCATTAGTGTGTGCTGCGGTGCAGGCAGTGTTGCGGTGCAAAATATGCGATAGAACGCACGGCATCGTCGACCACCGTGCGGGCCTCGGTTGTTAGCCGCGCGAAAGGTATAATATAGAGAGAAAGAGAGGAAGCGTTGCCATCGTCGCCCCGACATCGTCGTCGTCGTAGTCGTGCAGACGCTCGAGGGCAGCCGCAAGCGAGGCTCGAGGGTAGCAGCTGCCCTTGAAAAGTCATTAGAGAAGGGTTGCTTCTTCGCCTCACCCTCGCCTCCTTTCTCTCCCACGCTTTCTCTCTCCCTCTCAGTTGAAAATGTTCAGTGTCACTCTCTCTCATGGCAGTGGCTCCACGTGTGTATATACGTACTATATATGTAACTCTCGGCTTTCGCACTCACTCCACTTTTTCTCCGTATAGCACTTGCTTTTGTATCCTTCAGACCATCAAGCCAAAACAAACGATGACTGAGTGATTATTTACGCTTGTGTGGGTGTACATGTATGTGAGTGTGTGTGTTGCTGCGTGTCAGGGGGATGTTGGCACGACGCCGTACACCATGTCGAGGCGCACACATGTACGTAACCGCAGAACTTGTTGGCAGGACTGATAGAGTCAATTTAGGATGATGCGCTGTACGTCTGTTGTTTTTCACTAAGACGTAATCAGATTCATTTGTTAATATTTATACATATATATATTATAAAATTGTTGTCAAATGAGTTGAACTTTTTAATTTTGTTTTCACGAATATTGTATACTGAAATGAACATCATTCTTTTTTCTTATGGCAGATTTTGCGTGTATAATATTCATCAAATTTACTATACTTAAATAATTTTTTTGGTACGAAAATAATATAACAAATAATTTTATAGCACTGCGTGGCATAAATCCGCACTTATGTCACGCCTATCCGTGACCTAAGTAGTCCATTATTGCACCGTGAAGTTAGCGCCCGAGCGTAGCGAGGATATGTACTAATGTACTATTTGATTTGAGGGTATGTACTAATGTACTATGTACTAATGTACTATTTGAGAATGAAAATTAGATGAGTTATTGTCAAATAATCATTTAATAGTTGGAAGAATTCCTTAAAACTGAAATATAACTGTTTTTCGATATGTATAGAAATAAACTTGAAATAAACAGTCAATTATATAAGCTTACAAATTCTGTTATCCAATGTGTATATTTGTCGCGCGTAGTTAATCTTTATTAAATGATATACAATTGTTTTAATTAATGATTACGTTAAAGTGTAAAATTTTTTACTTTGAAATGATCCTCTGGGAACCGGATGTATAATTAATTTGTGTATCCATAATCTACAAAGAACATAGTTAGTGATGAAAAATACCAATGTTACAAATGATCTTTTCAACTCGATCGTAAATTCAACAATATTAATGGATATTCCAACGGTTTCGATAACAAGAAACGGTAATTTTCGTAAAATGCCTCGATTCACAGAATTATTTTAGCTTTTTTATAAATAAATACCATCGGACAGAGACAATTTATCATCTACTGTACTGAGCTCTTTTCACTTTCTCCTCTGCGACTTTTCCTGAAGCTCTCTATCTCGTTTCTTCAGAATCTTTTTATTCTTTTCTCCATATAGATATCGTTTCCCCTCTCGATTCCATCGTTCCTGATGCACTCGACGCGAATTAGGTATATTGATATATCGAGAGTGGATATATCCCACAGAGGATTTCGTAAGTCATCTTTTCTGTACCTCCTGTGCTTTTTTGCGCTCCTCAACCCCCTCCCCCCCTCTCCCAGAGGACACACATTGACAAAGGCAAAAAGAGAGGAGAAAAAAGACGTTGCCCCATGGAACTTACATCGATTGTGTTTTAAGTCCTGTGCCGAAGTCCTGTCCGCTCAATTGGCCGTTCATATGTCTTCCCGGCGAGAAGACTTTGGCTTTCGGAAATGATAGAAATCGCCTGTGTGGGAAGAAAAAGCCGAATATGTCGCATTGGTTCTTCCTCATCATACGTTCAAGCGAATCAATATGATTAGGATTTTCGAGAATGCGAGGACCCGACAAATTGACGATAGCCCCTCGCGTTATATGTGGGATCGTAAGATGTTCCAGGAATAAAGCATCAAAGTGCTCTAGCGAGCGATTCAATTACACGTATTAAAAGGAACAATTTTTATAGAACTACTGCATGTTTTTAAAATATTCACGTCTTATGATAATTCGAGTTTGTAGAAACTAAAAAGTAAAAGTAACTCTGTTGTGCAAATATATTCTAAAAGTCAAATGATGTTAATGTATTTCGGTTAAATGTACATAAATGAATACCAATTAAGTATTCTTTATAGATTTACATACGAGAGTATTGCAAATTTAAATATGTCACTGAAGGACTTTAAAAAATTATTTGTCAATGCAAATTTACATTCTTTCAAGTTGTGCAGATAAAAGTGTGCTTTTAACGTAACACTAACATAATATCACAGTGAAATAAAAGTATTTTTCGACGAATCTTTGTTTCGATATTTTCATTGAACTGTATTTAAAAACTTTTTAGAAAGTTTCCATTTAATTTAACTTTGAAAGGGATCTGAAAAAACTTTAGGCAAGATATTTAAAACAAAGAACAATTCGTATTATGTTGAAGTAGATATACAGACTAAATCAGTCTATACTTATGATGAATGACTATGCTTTTCAATTTTTTACATTCAAGTCCACTTTAATTCTTAATTTCATAACATAATTAAAATTTATAATTATGTTTTTTAATAATATAATTTTATTTTTATTCTTTTGTAATTCAATTATATTTTGTGTAGATATCTAGATAAGCGTATTTAGCATGATAGTTTAATTGCAAAGCAAGAATTTATGATATTCTTTTGATATGCGCTATTTATTCTAACTGCTATAATTTTATGTAATACTTAAATATTAAAACCATTTTTGGTCAAAGACTCTTCATTAAAATAATAGTTTTAAGTTGTATGCCATCTTTACTCCGGGGGTTGTTGACATTCGTTGACTTGATCTTAATCCACAGATCTACCAAAAGTGCAGTTGTTACTTGTTTTGTAAATTAAATCCACACCAGATACATATCCTATTCATTATTCATTTTTTCTGTGGAAGATATATTAAATCAATACTGTAATAATATCTCATTTGAAAAATTCTTGTATAATCGTAGGTCTAGTATCATTTATCATATTTGGGTTTATATTTACTGAACCAGCTATAACACTAACCTGATATGAATATGAACTTCACCTACTTCTTGAGGGCAATATCGTTTTATTATAATATCAAGCCCAAAATCTTATATAAATTAAAAAAAAATGGTCTAAATACTCGGCGAGGTAGCGGATCCTAAACCTCGGGCTGTCAGCGAGGTTAAGCAGCGACGGCCGAGGTTAGCACTTGGATGGGTGAACCGCTTGCTGTCGCGCTGATCACTTTAACCGTGCGCTTAGGTATTTCTTCATATCCCACAAGATGAGCTGGACATCAAATGGTACGTCGAAGTTTAAGCCTATTTAATGTGACTTAAACCCCAAATTGAATCTTTCTGTACACCAATTCTGGAGCGGGTAACCCCAGAATTTATCCCATTGGTTTTGTCAATGGAGTTTCCTGCTCCACAGGCGTAATCTGGACAAAGGAGGAATACAAGACGGAACGAAACCGCTGTATAGATAAAGGTGTGGGGCTCGAGAAGAATAACAGCGGCAACCAAAAATTTCTTTTTAATAAGTGCAATGAATAAATATAATATAAATTTTTTTATATAATCATTATAAACAAATTATTCATTTTCTTTAAAAATTTCACGTTATGGCTTGGAGTCGTATCACTAAATCGTCTCCAATCACTTCTTGTTAACAAATTCATTTTTTGGATATGAAAAAACGTAAAATAACTACAATACTCAGCGCGACAACGTTATCCTTAACCCATCATTCGGGTATCTATAAAAATATAATAAGTAAGCGCAAAAGTATGACTGTACAAGTGCAAATTGAACGGGGGGGGGGGAATGAATGGGCTCTAATACAGACTCGACGTGTCTCCGGCACATTGCAATTGCAGCACGAGCATAAAGCGGCTCGGTAAATCAACGCTAGTCACTCGCGTCAAATTTCGAAGAAAGATACTCCACCGATATATTCGCCCTCCGTTATTTTTCTCATCTCTCAGCTACTGCTCGCGTAATTCTTCGTGGCCAGTGAAAACCCGAGGCTCGCGATAAAGAAAGAGGCGTCCGGAGGGTGAGAGGACGAGAGATAGATGGATGGAGAAGTGCAAGAGGGAGAGAGAAAGTCCTTTCTTATCGACGCGATCGAACGGGTGAATCTACGGCGGGGCACGCGTCGGTCGGAAGAAACCGAGCGCGAGATTTATCGCTTCAGAATCCCGTGAAGCTCAGGGAGAGCAGCTCCGGCTGCTGCTGCTGCCGCCGCCACTATGTATGGCCTCCCTTTAGATATACGTGTGTGTGAACCTCTATATATAAAGATATATATATATATATGAACGCGGTAGCACGGAGTGAGAGCCGCATGTAAAAGATTTATGTGGTAGACGCGAAAGCGCGTTGTGTGTTATATGATTCCGTCGACGCTGCTATATCCGGGAGGACTTTTCCGAGGGTTTCCGAAGGTTCCGGGACTTTTTCCTCTCTCTCCCAGACGTGCACTGCACACACACACACACACACACATACCGTATACGTGCAGTTCTGCACTCCAGAGCATGCGGGATCGCACGGCCATAAAACAATTCACTTGTGAAATAATCAGTATTCGCTTTTTATCGTACGCTGTATATGTGCCGACAATCTTTGCACATCCTTCTATATATACAGATAATACGTATTCTTTGGCTTTTTTAAGAGAAAGTATAGCGTTGGGTGTTTATAACTCGGTCAATCGGTGAATTGAATAATTCAATTTCTTTTTGTCAAACGATGAGCTTCAGAGATATGCTTTTTAATAGGATGTGATTTAAGGATTTACGAATGATTGATGGTAAGAACTTTTACAAATCCAACAGTGAGCCATCGTTAAACTTGAAAACTGAATAGAACACACATATTTCGTATGCATTGTGGAGGAACTTCTAAACGTCAGTAGCAAAAGCTTTATACTTTAAAGTAAGTGTTTCAATTGTTTGAAATTTTACAATCGCTGTCAAACGCAGCTATCCTTTACTTTTATTATTCCATTCATAAAGCTGAGCTACTTTTTCGACGTGGCATGGTCAGCGATCTTAAGTTTTCAATAATAAAACCTGTTATGAGACTGCAGTAACTCAGAAACAATAGTCCAGTGTAATATCAAGCGCAGGAGAAAAAATGTCGGCTAAAGTCTCAGTTTGGTGAATCAGGAGAGATAAAGAACCTTTGCATCCCCTACGTGGACATGAGTTATGGCTATATTGGGAGATGCGAGTGACTTAGAGTAATCCCGGATTACTCTAAGAGAGGGAGAAGAAGCGAGATATAGCGACGATCGATGCAAACACAAGCTCTGGTTATTGTACTTCTTGTGCTCGCTCCTAGCTCAGTTGTCTACCCGTAAAGCTTAACAGCTCTGGAATACTGCTGCTGGACCATAGCTTTGGATCATTGCTAGTTTGATAAGTGTTGACGAACAAAGACAAACTGCAGGTAATTTATTGTGCTCGATAAGCGTTTTATGGGATATGCCACACCTTAACGCAGCTGACGCAGAAAGCCATCAACTCGAAAGGGTCCTTATATCTACTCCGACGTAAACGTTTTCAATATAAGCGCAATGGAGTTATTGAGAGGTCTACAGTTTCTTACAATCGCAGACGGGTACTCGAACATCTTTCGTCGGTTAATTTATCTGCACGAATTATAATACTTGGAATATAAATTGACGTTATCTCTCGTTCTCTACGTTTTCACATTTCCGTCCCAGTAATTTATACCAGTGCTAATAATCCTCTCAAGTGTACTCTTGCGACTATTACAGGAATATATACTCCATG
Source organism: Megastigmus dorsalis (assembly GCA_900490025.1). Classification (NCBI taxonomy): domain Eukaryota; kingdom Metazoa; phylum Arthropoda; class Insecta; order Hymenoptera; family Megastigmidae; genus Megastigmus; species Megastigmus dorsalis. The sequence continues at coordinate 20,348 of UELU01141109.1, read as the reverse complement.
CTTCCGCGAGCCTGCGATTTTCAACCGTCTGAAATTTCCTCCGTGCTCTCTCTTTTTCTCTCGTTTTCCCTGTTTTTGCACTTGCGCTTCACTCTGTCTCTCGCGTTTCTTGAAAGCTTTGAGCGCATCCTGCCGCACATAGGAAGAGAGAGAGAGAGAGAGAGAGAGACAGAGCATGTAGCTCGTAGCATAAAGGCGGAAAGAGAGAAAAAAATACCGCCTCCGACGTTGTCGTCGTCGGGGCGGAGCAAAAAGCCGAAAGCGTCTCGCGTTCTCGATCCCTTTAGTGGCACTGCACGACGCGACGTGGCTCGAAAACTTTATCCGATTAAAGTCAGGCCTCAAACGTTTGCGTGCTTTCCATCTCTCTTTCTCTCCCTCTCTCCAGTTGGCTCCAGCTTTTCTGTGTCTTTGACGAGTTGCTGCTGTTACGAATGGCACAACATTTGCCGTGGGCTCCTAGGCCACAAATATTGTAGACTCGTCAATAAACTGAGAATCTTTTTTCGTCGCGCTTCAACGGTACCTACGGGAAATGCGTATACGTACGGAGTGATAGAGGATAGCGTCGACATCTTTGTTACATTTCGGGCGGGACAGGTGAATGGGAATCGATACGCGGTGAATGAATAAAATAGTGGCTTTCACGGGTGGCATTGCTTTACGACTATCGCAATAACGAGGCGTGTTTTTCTTAGAGTTTCCGGGACTGGATTTTCCCGATTCTCTTTGCGATCGAGACAATTCGCTTTCTATTTCTCTCTCTCTCTCTCTCTCTCTCTCTCTCTCACTCTCAGTATGGGCCTGTCTCTTCTTTCGCTTTATCTTTCTTTTCCATATATCTTATTATTCAAATTGTGTGTTTATACAGATTTAAACAAGAAAGAGGAAAGTATAATGATAAAGCTCCAGCTTTCAAGTGCATTTTCAGTGCCATTTTATTGATAGTACTTTTACCTGTATTACATTAAAATAAATTATATTGACATTTTATTTTGAACAATACCGAATGTTGTATTTTAATTAATACGTCTTAGTTTTATAAATACAGATTTAAGATAATAAAATTTATAATTCTTACGTTCATTAAAAGTAATTTAATTTTATATATATCTTTAATGTGTAACCTTTTAGTCGTATGCAGGTATTGTTTTATCCAATACAGTGGAATTTATTCTACAATTCAACTTCCCTGTAGATTTGAGAATAAGTAGCAAAAAGAAAAACTTTATTTCGAATAAAATACAGTACATTTACAATCGAAATAGCATAATGATATATTCTTAATACTTTGCCGCAGAGTTAAAAAAACATTGCCAATTCATTGACACTTAGCTCCCTCTAACTTAATGTTTTGTTCTAATGTACGTTTATTATATAATTTATAAATAAAGTAAGTAATTTACCGTTTTAAAAATATTTAAAAAATTATATAAGAAATTAAGAATTTTTTTTTAAATTTCACAATTATTATTAAAATTTAAAATATATTTTAAATTTCATATTAGTGTTCTACATTCAAAAATAATAATAATTTTCAATTATATGCAAAAATATAAAAAATTTTGATTATAACATAACCTAAAATTTTTAAACAAATTACATTCACCAAATATTTAAAAATTATAATTCAATAAATTATATTTTAAAAGTACTTATTTGATAATACAAATAAAATGAGATATTAAATATCAAATTCCATCAAATCATTATTGAAATATATCTAAATATTTATTAACCAAATGCATATAAAAAATATACAGCTCTCAAGGAACAAAAATGCTATTTATATTTAAAATTTTGAAAAGATTTGAGCAGTTTTACACCTGTTATCGGATTTGATAGAAAACCGATTTTTTTTCATAATATTGCTAATTTCTCAAAAAATATAACATATTAATTCCTGAAAATTCAACAGATTCATGCTAAAAATAATCTATAAAATTGAGTAAAATTTCATAATGATTAATAAAGAAATTCTAAAGCTACAACCATATTTTCAAAAATGACATTTTTCGATATAACAAAAGAACGACACAAGCAATTTCAAAAAGTAATACTTCAAATTGTTGGTATTAACACATTATATGTTTATTAAACATTAAAATTCCCTTAACAAAAAAGTTGAAAAACTAAAAAGGAAAAGTAATTTTTTGAAATAAAACAATAGAGAATCAATAAATCTTAAAATTTATTTTTGCGGCTACATGCGACAAAAACGAAAAAAACAAATATTTATACTTTGAAATTTGTACATGCATTCTCGCGATACACAGATAGGTATACATACATATGTACAAACACACACACACACAAACTAATAAATTTTTGTTCCAACAGTCTTAAAAAATCTTTTTAAGCATTTTTGAAAAGAAAAAGTTTTTTCACTGATACAATACCTCCTCTCTGAGGAAGCAAAAAAAAAATTATATGAATGAACTATTCTTATTTGTAAAGAATTAACTATACTTAAAAAAAAATATACGGTACGATATAATTTGGTATGCTATTTCAGTTTTATTTATATTCATATTTATATAAATTGTAAAAATTTAGTCAGATAATTAACTTTAAGACATTCTATCAAAGTTTGGAGGGGTCATTGACAGTTTTCACAAAAAAATGATTAAATTTCGATAATTTTGTGACTTCCTATCGCTTCCATGTTAATTCTTATAGGGTTATGAAAGATCTTTAGAAATTCATAACTTTTTTCTTTTTTTTAGATGATGTGAGCATGAAAAGTATGTTGAAATTATAGAAATTTGGAGAAGATATTCATTTAAAAATATTATATGTTAACGATCATTAAAAAAATATTAAATATAGATTTTCTGTGTTTACTCAATTGCGCGCTATTGTATAACTACAAACACAGTAACTCCAAATTATATAATTTCTATTGCGACTTTAAATAATTAAAACATTATCTATTATTAATACTAAAACCATTGTCTGTTTAGTTGTTTATTTGAGATGACTTTACATTGCATTTGTAGATTTTATCTTTTGATTAACATTTATCTATTTAAAACTCAGTTGGCTAGTATGAAGCTTGGGATATCTTAAATATTAAATTAAATGAGTCGCTATTTGAATATTTTTATTCGTAATTTTGAAAATATGAAGTATGTGAATTAACGCATATCTTTCGTATGGATTATACATCAAATGAAACTCTGAAAAGAGCAGTCAGGTAATTTGGTTAAAATACATTAAATTTCTAGATAATATCAAACAAGTGCTCAAGCTCTCGTAAAAGTTAGTTCACCATAAAGGAATTTAACGACTCTGCATGCAGTAAAATTGCGCCTATACCAGTTTTTTTCCATTCACTTCTCTCATCATGCCCCTTCGTGAAAATGCACAACTTCCACCGGCCTACAAGAAAAAGAAGTGCTTTTAAAAGCGATAAACTATTGCCCTGGTAGAAATTCAACCGGATTTTTACCGAGTTATTAGCCAGTTTTTTTTTCAAATTGGCTAATTTCTATTTAACGTTCTATCTAGCAACCCCGCCACCTGGCGAAGATAAATTGCCAAGAACTGGCTAAAACCTTGCTAAGGCGAAATTAGTGTCTTCGCGTTGCCTACTGCGCATCGAAGTGACCACGTGACTTTGAGATGGACCAAACGGTCATGCACGTGGCCGTGTCGTTATCAGTGAGGTACCTTTCTCTTATTATAATTATAAAAGCTTAAAACATATGATGCTTTTAATACAGTAATGTTATATGTTCAGATACTGATATATTTATGTTTTATCCAATTTTAGCAGATTCTTAAGGTAGTTTATTACAGAAGTTCACCGTCTTTCTTAGGAAATTCATCGATATCTTAATACATCTTTGAAAATTGGCATATATGTTTAATAAGGAATCTTTTATAGTTACAAGTTAATAGTTTAGCGATATGAAAGTAGGAATTATTGAGTCACGAAATATCATATTTTAACGTAGGAAACATAGCATTCATGACGAGAAACGTTCGTTCAATTGCAAACCAAGTTTTCTTAGTTTTTTTTTAAAAACTATGTTAAAAAATAACAATACGAATCATAGCGAAGAAGCTAAATAAAACAAGCGATGCTTTTTTAAAATACAACAGTTCAAAGTCTTAAAAATATGATGCAGTTTACCTACTTAGGTGCGCAGTGTTTAACTCTCTTTCGACTTTTTAAGAATATTTGATACTGAAGGCACTTTCTAACGATATTCTATTGTTTAATATTATGAATTGTGATGTTCTCACATTAGATAACGCTGTATAATATCTTAGAAAACAATTTTTCTAATTCAATGCCGAGTTGAGTACCACGGCAGCCAGTGAATGTCGTTAATGGTTTTCTCCGTTACTGAACTGGCTAAAGATCTAATTTTTAGCCAGTCTAACCCGTTAATTTTCAACCAGGGTGATAAGTAATTAATTCTAGGTTCCAAGTAATTTCTCGAACAATTACAGAAGTTAGCGTTTCGTTAGTGGTTTTGAAAAGAAGAAGGGAGGAAATGAGTCAACGCGATAACTCAGGGGCTTATTAAAAAGAATCCGCGTAGAGTCGCTCTCTCGCGTATAAGTTTTCAATTAGTTCTCTCCTAGCGGCCAACCATAACCTCGTCGGAGCCGCTTAATTACGCCGCTCCTTTCGACCGCGCGCAATAATAATAACAAGCCGGCATCGCTCGGCGCGCGATATATAACACCTCGACCGCGAACGCGTCACTCGTTACATTAGAGCAAATTCAATGAGGCTCCGCGTGCGGGACTGTGCAACAGCAACGCGCGCGCGTTCCATATATATACTTGATGTACACACAGGCTGCGCTGCACACACAGCCTACTCGCCAAGGAATACGTGTCTGGCATAAATGATCTCGACGCGTCGCGTGCTTAATTAACGTAACGTTAATATCCTCCTTGAGTAGATGCGCCTGGTTGGCGGCCCGCGAGCCTTCGTTTGCTTGCTAATCGATCGCTTCTATTCGCTGTTGCTACTATGTGCTGCACTCGCACGCGCGAGATTCCTGTTGACTCGCTATACGCGGCTCTTCCCATCAGTCACGATCGCGAGAGCCGCGCGTTTCTTTTTCTCCCCCGTTCTCCTCCCATCTCTCTCTCTCTCTCTCTCTCTCTCTCTCAGCCTCTCTCTTTCTCTCTCACTTTCTGCCTTGTTTTATTCCGCAGGAATCGAGTGTCCCCGGGTGTTCTTAAGGAATTCCGGGTATTTATTTGGACTCTCTCGTTCAAAGGAGCGGAAAAAAGCAGCAGCCGCACTCTCTCTCTCTCTCTCTCTCTCTTTAACCTTTGTTTTGTGTTTCCCAGAGTTTGCGGAAGTTTATTTTATACCATACTATTTAACACATTTTTGAGAGTACCATCGATATAAGTTTGGCAAGCTAATTTTTTGGGGAATGTTTATTGGCTCGATAATTTTATTTTCTTTCTAATTTGAAGATTGATTCGAGATTATATTCATAATTCAACAACGTCAGGTCATTTCATGAAGCTGTTGATACTTTTTTCAATTATAATACTCATATTTTAAAGAGGGTAAAGCCTACCATCTAAACGAATAGCTGCTTCTTAATCGATAATAAAATTTTATGTTTTTTAAAATGTGCCTAATTTTAAGTATAGATATTTCTTGACCTTGAAATGAGCTTGAATTTCTATATTCACTATAGAAATAGTACTGAAATAATAACCTGGTAACGAATATATCCCTCAAAATACAGGTGGTTGTCAGCATTCACTATAATCAATATTGTTTACTCTTCCCTTTTATGTATAGATCACTCAGTTCTTTTTTGTTTCAGTTGCTCTTTCAAACTTATCATTATTCTATAATTCTTATAATATTTCAATGTTATGAAGAGTTTCGAATTATAAAAAATTTGTATTTTTTTATACTTTGAGATGATAAATAGTTTTCCAAAACTTTAAAGTGCAATCATGTTTTGTCAAAGATTGAAATAAATAGAAAGTACTCCTTGATTTAATTTCTTTCAATGAAATATTCCATTAATAACTTTATTTAGAATTCTCTTTGCATATGTTTCAGGTGAGTTTCCATGTACAATCTTCCATAATGCGCTATTTCCAGTATATGAGTAAGTAATTAAGTGTTATTTAATGGAATGGGCCCAGTGACGTACAAAGCAAAAATTGTGTTTAATTCACTAATACTTTGTGGATGAAAAGAGGTTTGTAATCAAGAGTAGTTAAAATAAAATCTTAAATACTTTATATTTTTTATTTTTTTATAGAAATAAATAGTGAAAAGTAGTAATATGATTTTATTTTAATGAATTATCGTATAAGTAAATGTATTCCTCAATAACTGTATTTCAAGCTAACTGCATGATAAATTAATATTCTATATCCAAATTACTAAAATCTTTATTATAGAATTGTTATTGACATTAATTATGAATTGTACTCTAATTGCACTGCATATAAGTGATTTAAAAAGTACGTAATAATAAAATGTAATAAATAAAAAATAGTTATTATATTCCAAATAGATTTAAAAAATTTATTATAAATGTTCGAGCATATATTTCTGATAAAAATAAATAAAAATAATAATTTTGTAATTTGTGGTCTCATCTTTAAATGTAAATGTATAATTTTTATATATTTTATTAATACGTATTTAAATTTCACGCAAAAGTAAAATAATTCAAAATTTATTATTAAATGTTAATAAATTTAGATTACATAAAGCGTAAGTGTAACTAAAAATACATCAGTTATGAAAAATATAACTTTTTCTTTGAAAATTAGCTGGCTAGGGCTCTTACTGCTGCTGGGTCCAGACATACGTTCTTCCAAAAATTTTCTGCGTCTGCGCAATCTACAGTTTGAATCACTTAATGAATTTTGATTTAAGAGATCTTAAGCTATGTGCTATGGATGTCAATTTCAAACTGAAGTTAGTCAGGATGCTATTTGTACATTATATTATTTAACGAACATAGAAGTGGAAGAAAATTTAAAATTGTCATTTTGGCAATTTAAGAGCTATATATTTTAATGATGTTTTATACTTACGTAAGTAATTGAATTTCGGGATGACATTGAAAACCCATAATTTAATAACTCGTACATCAAAATCCATCCAGGGCTTCAAGCTGAAGATTACGCAAAATGATTAAAAATATGACAAAAAAAAAATCAACTCAAAGTTTGGTTCAATTACAGTGTATAATAGTTTTAATAAACTTGCATAAAGTATTTCTATATTTCAGTCTTCCAAAATATAAAATATTATCCATTAAGAGTCATTTAATTTCATAAGTATAACCTTAAAGAAAATCATATCGATTATTGTGCGATAAATATAAAGTCATGAAGTAATATTGTAAAAATTTAATTAATTTAATTACATTAAATAATTTACTTAATTTGGCGAACTGCTGGAATGTTCATAGCTTAAATCATGCTTTCAATCCAAGAGATGCAAGATGTATCTTGTATTAACTATCTTGCTTGGAAAATAAATCACACTAAAAAACACTTTCTTAATGAGACAGAAATTACATACAGAACAGAAATACTTATCTAATTTCACTGAATTTGTTTATACAGGAAATCCATTTACCTTCACAATTAACATAATTGAACACATGTGCTGATTGCTTCTGAAAGACAGTTAACGTCAACGAAGATAGACCTTAATATCTTCGTTGACAACGTGTCTATCTAATCATATTTAATTGCATGAATTCGGTTATGGTGCTACATTCGTCACTCCGCTACTTATCGATATTGGCGATAATGCAGGCAACGTATACTATCACAGAACTGAAAACGCGCACTAATATAAATACTTCGAATTTCTCAATGAAAATAAAAAGGTAAACGGAATCACTTTGCAGTATATTTGGTATCATTATATTTTGTTATCGTTATCAAAACCATAATTTTTTTAAATAAACAACGTCTCGTAAGACATTGCATGTTTCTCGTTCGCTATATGTTTTCGTTTCTTACATGTTATGAAATTGCGCGAAAGTATTGCAGAAAAATTTTCTTTTACTTTATTTTTCAAAAATAATATTTGTATTCACAAAATATATAAATATTTTATTTTTTACAGAAAATATTATTTCAAAAGCTAAACGCACATTAACGAAAAAATTGTTTATTTTGTTTTTTTAGATTTAGAAATTTTATTCTTTAATGTCTGTGATTTTTATTATTTTCTTAATTTTTAGTTCAAAATTTTATTTCTAGATTTAATAATGTATACAATAAGAATAAGTATGTAATAAAAAATCAATTTTTTCGTTATTTTTAGGCACTATATCCCCATGGTGTACCATCGATTAATTATGTGATTAGTAAATATATGAATATTTTATACCGCTGTTGTGCTATAAAAAATGAATTATTAACAAAACATCAATCGGTGTTTTATTCAACCTAATGATGCTGAATTAACTATTTGGACTTTTTCATATAAGAATAGATTAGATAAAATCAATCTTTCTTAACGTATTAACGCCCAAACGGCCCACATTTCGAGTAAGTTTTCAACGTGATTATTTCTTATGTTATCTGCTTTGAAAAAATTCTGTTTTTATATATTCCGACGTGAAATATCACGCTCTTTCAGAATCCGTAGTCAGAATTACGAATTAACCTCAAGAAAAAAAATATGACCGATTTAAACATAAAAAACGTGTAAAAAATATAATTATATTAGAGGTGATAATAATTATAATTATGATCAGAGGTGATCATGGCAGTTTAAGTGTGAAAGGCAATTTTTATATTAATGTTAAACAACCCCATTTTTACAAAATGGCGGCTGAAACAAAATTTTTTTTGTTTAAATTTCATCAATTTTTTAAAATATCTTAGAATTAGTCAAGGAACACTCTTAAATTTTTTCAGAATTTTTGGAGACAATTTTTTATTTTCTGAAAAATACGGGAAATCCAATTTTTCAAAAATGTCTAAAAAAATTCTGAAAAAATTCGAGAATATTCCTTGACTAATTCTAAGACATTTTTGTTCTTAAAAACTTTTTGCGAAGGTCTATAGTTATCAAGAAAAAATAATTTTATCCTTTATTTTGGCAAAAAGCATAATATTTATGTACACAAATTTTGTTTCAGCCGCCATTTTGTAAAAATGGGGTTGTTTAACATTAATATGAAATTTTCTGGCAAACTTCAACTGCCATGATCACCTCTGATCATAATTATAAGGGGATACCTTTGCGGTATCATTGCGAAAAAAATCCAGAAAAAATTTTTTTCTTGAGGTTAAATCATAATTACGACTAGGGATTCTGAAAGAGCGTGAAATTTCACGTCGGAATATATGAAAACAGAATTTTTTCAAAGTTAATAACATAAGAAATAAGCACGTTGAAAACTTGCTCGAAATTTGGGCCGTTTGGGCGTTAATGGGTTATGACCGAGGGGTCTTATAAACCCCACACGGTGTATAGTGAATAGGTCGTGCACTGTTGCATTGCAAAGAACAATAATTATAAATTTTCTGAACCATATTATGATGTATAAAGCACAACAAATGAAAGCAAAATAATAATAAGAGTATTTCAACTTAAAAGCGTATGATCAGAAAAATTAATCAAAGTAAAAAAGAACATTAAGCTAGAATTGAAGCTACATTTATAGAAAATTAGCAAAATCACTTTAAATTGCATTCACTTTTGACTATTCGATCATGACATTATCAGATATCGGCCAAATTGAATCAAGTTGAAAGAGAGAGAGAGATAGATATTTGTGTATTTGCATATTAATACAAAAATTGAATAGTAACCAAATACATATGGTTTTACATTTTATAAAATACAGTCTTCTTTTTCACTTATCTATGTACAATATTGCAATGTTGCACTTAATTACTTACTATCTATGATATCACAGCATAAGTTATAATTTAATACAAAAATCAGTCTTAAAATGTTTAGAGTAATATCACAGAGCGTCCTATTTAAAATACAAACAAACAAGATAAATCAAAGCGGTCTATATCTGTCAGTCAAACAAAGTATTCTAAAATTTAAACATTCACTCATTACATACATGCACCCACTCACACTAATAAATACTCTCACACAATTAAAAACGATGTATAGGGGACAAAACAAAATAAATTAACATAAAGAAAACCCATTTGTCTGTCCCCTGTGTGGGTGTAAGTCTAAGATATTTGGCGCACAAAGATCACAGGCCCAGTCTCCGAGTGACTAGGGATCGAGCTCGAGGAGATTAAATCCGCACAAAGATGGATATTTGCGCAGACTTATTGGGAGAGAGTTCCAATAGTGCGCACACTGAACCTGGAAAGATCTCATACCATATTCCGTGCGCGCTCTTGGCACCAAGAGCTCTTGTGCATCACCCCTGCTAGCGCACTTGGACTGGCGTTTACCGAAAAATGCTGCTAAATACCCTGATTCATTAAGTCGAAGGATTTTATACATTAAAATGGCAGAAAACTACATCCTGCGACTGTCAACTCGCAACCAGCCCAACTACTTTCTATAGGGGGTTATGTGCTCAACCCTCCTAACACCATAGACAAATCGCACGCATGTGTTATTCAGTCTCTGTAGCCTAATTCTTTGCTCGTCTGACGCGTCAAGATACACCACAGCGCAGTAATCAAGATGGGGTAAGACTAGAGCTTTAACCAGCCTTCTGCGTAATACCTCGGTGGTACATGCCCTTATAAACCGCAGGCTGTAAAGAGCTTTATTGACTTTTTTCGTTACACAATCGACTTGAGGTTTCCACGTTAATTTACTATCTAATGTAACACCGAGGCTCACAACGGTGTCGGAAAAAGGCACAAAAACTATTTTTCTCTATTGCAATAATCGTAAGCTTTACTTCCTTTTGTCAATAAATTTTTCTTTTTTGGTGCTGATACTAGATATTCGGATCCACCTTTGGCTAATCCCAATTCTCGTATGAGATCAATTAACTCTTCTTGGTTGAAAGTATTAGCAGCATTTCTCTCAAATGTTGGTAGATGTTGGTCATCCACTCCATCATTCTCCGTTCCTACTTCGGAAAGTTCATCAACTTGCATATCTTCTTTCTCGCATGAACTATCGACATCCATAGATTCAGTAGCCATTGTTTTATCTACGAATGCTATTTTTTCTGGACTGACGACTGATGTCTGTCATACAGAAATAGCAGTTTTTTAGGTATGAGGGTGCAAACTATATAATCAGCTTCGTAAAACTTAGCTACTTTCCTTTTCCAATTTTGTCTCATCGCATTAGCATCGTGTGTTACGGGCCACAAACTGTATGCGGCATTCGATTGACATCTTTTTATTGGTAACTTCAAAACTAAAGCAAACTCTATAAAGAGATTTCAACTTCAAGGAAGATGAGATGTCAACATGATGGCAGATTTTTATTGGATACTAAAGACAGAAACGAATCGGTATAGAGAGAAGAGAAAGAGAAACCCGCTGCATAGGTGATTTAATGAGAAAAGAGTTCACTGCCAGAAAAAAGAGTGTAAGATTAACATCAAATTCGAGTCAGTAGAATTTATTTCGAAGTAATTCATACCATATCCATGAGATCTTTTTCAAGATTGTTTGGTATTCACTATTTCAAAATTTTTGCAAAATTTTTGGGTAATGGGACACAAAAAACTTCAAATTTGAATTCGTCTCGACAAAACCCATGATTCAATATAAAAAATTTTCTTTCAAAGATTTTTACACACATTAATAGGATTTTTTGCCACTTTGTCAAATGTGTGCGTAATGCCGTTTAATCGATTTTAGATTAAAATTTAGTGCTTTAAAATACATAAGAAGCACACTTAATCAAGGTCAGAAAACTTTTTTCCGAGTTTTCTCGTTCTCACTAACGTGACTTTTCGTGATTCTGCTCTATTTTTGCCATTTGTTCAAAATTTTGGGTCTGTTTGAGCTAAACGGACTTTAGATTCGGATTCAGCGCATCAAGATACATAAGAAAAAACTTTTTCAAGTTCAGAAAACAATTTTCCAAAATTTCTCGTGCTTGGTAACGTGATTTTTCACGATTTTGGTAACGACTTTTCTTGATTTTTCGCTATTTTATGTGATGTACTCAAAATTTTATAGGTGTTTGGCTAAATGGACTTCAGATGCATCCAGCCCATCAAAATACATAATAAATTTAGTTGATCAAGCTCAGAAAATTTTTCCGAATTTGCTCGTGTTCACGATTTTTCGCGATTTTTCGCTATTTTAGCTATCTACTCAATCTTTAGAAGGTATGTGGCTAAATGGATTTCAGATTCGGATTCTTTCATCAAAATACATAAAAAACTCAGTTGATCAAGGACAGAAATTTTTTTTTTGAATTTTCTCGTGTTGAGTGATGTAATTTTTCACGACTTTTGGCGAATTTACGCTATTTTTTGCAATTTACTCCAAATTTTTTTATGTTGTTTGTTAGCTAAACTGACTTTAGATTTGGATTCAGCGTGTCAAAATACATAAAGATAGGTGGGTTCGGTCAACAGTACAGACCACTTTTTTTTGTGAGCCGATGTAATTCACAGACACTTTTCTGTTCGACAATTTTGTTCATAACTCACTGAGGTATTTGCCTCCAGAATTTTTGAACACAAAAATTTTTGTGAACCATGGATACAATTTAATGAAACTGGAATTAATGCTTTCATCATTTCCGAGGCGTTAACAGAAATTTTTCAAGAATGGGTAAGGTAGGTGTCTTTCTGATTCCGGTATATCTATTCCAGGTAAAAAATATAATAATAGTTATTACGGGAAAGCATAGTTCCCGACATTTTCATACTTTTTTAGTTCAATGTCCAATAGTTCAACATTTTTCGAGCTGAGATCAATTCTCTGTAAGCCATAGAATTGGGTTCAACTTGCGCAATATTAGGATATTGAAAATTGAAAACCTTAAATTTTCAAGGGAATTCTAATCTTCCTAGAAATACATTGTGTTAAATTCCACGACCTCTAATAATTTATTATGATATATTGGTTTAATTTACTTATCCTATTAATGATTAGAATCTGATTTTAAAGATAATAAAATATTATATCGGTCATCGCCGTTTTTAAATTATATGTCTTGAGTTTTTATAAATTATAATGTAATTTAAGCATTACTGTAAATTCACTATACATATACTGTAAAGTTTTTATTCTTTGTAAACACTTCATATCATTTTTAGTTAATTTATAAACTTTGAATTGATTGACAAAGTTTCGCGTCTCAACTTGAAATTTTGTTCAAACTTGTTTTGGTCATTTATCCTGAAAAAGTAGGATGGGTTTTTCCGTTAGAACAAACGCGTAAGGGTGTATGAAAGATGAATGTAGATGAGTGGCTCGTAGAAAGTTTTCTCGTCGCGACTAACGTGGATGAGTAAAAAGCGGCCATCTTTAATTAGACCGCTATAATTACAGTTCCGGTGTGTTTTGTCTTTCACCGCGATCTTTAGTCTTGCCTTACGTTATGGTAAGAAAATCCATTTTTCTTCGACATTTAAAGTCCTTATAAAAATCACATTTGTTATTAAATAATTATGTGTATTACAGTAAATTCAAATTATAGTACTTATTTACTTTTCCACGACTCAGCACAGAAATATTTGTCGTATCATAATTATATGTACCATTTTGTTTCTCTTATAATAGGATTAAATATTTTAACCGTTGCTTCTGTTCAAATGAGACCAGAATATTTTTTTTTTCATAATTAAAAAGCATATTTCGTTATTTACATGCAAAAATTATCGTAAAGCCGAAGTCTATTCAGCTTTCATGTGTCTAAATAATTCTTCTCTCAGTGACTAAAAAATATTAACAACAATTCAAAACCAACGCTTTCATTTAACTTTTTTTTTAAATTTAGATAAAGTCGTTCATTACCTAAAATCCTACGTTATGCTGGAAAATACAAATTGATTTAAATTGCACTCTACTGTATCTGCAAGAAATGCCGACTGAGAACATTCACGTGTTGTAGCTGGGGTAGCGACACCGACCGAGAACAAGCGTGATTCTTTACATTTCTTTCTATTGTTAAGGGAGTATCCCGGTTAAGATAATGTAAGAGAGTTTTTAATGAAATTTGAAACATTGATAGATTGAAGTTTTTAGCTTATGTATTTAGTAATTTACACGTTATTTCACATGGCGTCTTATCAGAAATTGCGGTGTGGTCATATTTTGGTATCTACACGAATAATTATAAATAAGAATTGTATGATTGTAAGTTATAACATTCAATATTTCTAACGTTTGGCAACATCGCAACGCTCTACGTGAACGATGCATTGTTTAAAAATTCGAGGATACTTACCTCACTGACTATAAGTATGAAATAAAAAAATCATGTAATCAGTCAAATTTTTTTCGGCGAGAACAAAAAAGATTAATTATAACTAAGTTTGCCCTTTCTTTCTTTTCGTTATTCAGAGCCACAGAATTGGATTGCTTAGTCAACAATTTAGCCTCCGTACTTTAAAATCATAACACTGGGAAATTTCACATTGAGAACATACACATGAATCATTCACGAATAATTTTTCAGGTACATTTAATAAATTGCAATTTTTTATTTGTTGAATTTCACCTTTATTATATAACTATATTGTTTAACTATATAAATAACACGTTTAGTTACTATTGTTAGCCTCTTTATACAATCATTCCCTTTAACAGACACCTATAAAACAGGCAACTAATTTTTCTATTCTTCCATTCCAAAAAAGCCGATCAAATTTTGAAAAACGCGAGTACCTAAATTATCCAACATGGTCCCAAATATTTCAACTTAAGCGGCTTTTGCATAAAAAAAGCAAGGCCGTTCGATCTCGCATGCCTTACTCGGATTTGGCGAATTTTTCTGTGATCGCCGAATTCGATTTCCGTCGAGCATTGCGTTTCTCGCATTGGAAAGAGCACGTTTATCGCACACTAACAGCGACCCACTCGGCGTATACGCAGAAGCGCGTCAAGGAAGTACCGCCGACGAAATGGCATTTCCGTGCGGCCATTAAATGCCGAGTGGGTATTCGTGTCGTCCTCGGCCCGCATCTCGAGAATCATATTCGAAATTGACTAGCTGCTCCCGAGCGCGAACTAAACCGCTCTGGACAAGCGAAGCGCTGGTATCGCGGGAATCTCATCTATTCGTTTTGCGCTTGAGAGAGAGAGAGAGAGAGAGAGAGGGAGGAGGGAAATTGATAATATATTTCTTCGTAAAATATTGTTTACAAAAATTTTAAAAAGATAGATAGAGAGATGAGATATGCCTTGAACCGCTGTTGCGACAGAATGACGAAACTGTGGAAGTTGCAATAACTGTGTGAGAGTGTGCAGAAGTTTGTGTTGGTACAGGGATGCATTTGACGTTAAGACTCCATATCATGGGATTGATAATAATTACTGATAATAATTACTGCATATTTTATCGTTGAGTGATGCAGCGTACTCTCCCTCTCTCTCACTCTTTCTATCTCTCTCTCTCTCTCTGCGCTACCTTCCATCTTTTCGTAGATTCAAGACGGCGATCTATTAAACCTCCTCGACCTGGTGCTTAGTCGTTCCGCGACGCACTTTTTGACTGTCTTGTATATATATTATTGTATTGTATTTGTTTTACATGTTTGACGGTGATAAATAATTAAGATTGATTTATATTTTAGCAATAGTTAAAAAAAAAGAAGAAGAAAACCGACTGTGATAGGGGTAATCTATACGGTTACTGGCCACTTAAGCGAATACGCTACTCAAATATTATTATAAATAACTTACTAAATGCAATTTTAATGTAAAGTAGGTATCACTATTTTTGAGAAAGTATTATTTATTTAAATTAAACTAAAGGAAATAATAAAAATTTAGTATAGTCGAGATATTAATGAAAATTGTACTTAAAGTAAAAAAATACATTGATTGGCCATGTAAATACAGTGATTGGCATTACAGTGGACCGTGATTGGCCTAACCATAATAGTATAGGTTGCATGAAATAAATTAGCGATACTTTTGAATAAATTACTTTTAAACAAGTTTATACAATTGTTAATATAAATTTAAAAATAAATAACCTGGTTTTAAATTAAATATTTATTATAGTATCACATTATTTTACTAATTTGGTTGCAAACAGTAGTATTAGTTTTAACTTTCAAAACATTATATACATTTTCTATACTTTTAATAATAGGTTTTCCTTTTCTATTAACAGCAACATTTTTCCTTTTTTACTTTGCCTTTTCCTTAACTTTTGGCATTTTATATAGAGAAATGTATAAGGATGCTGAAATCTAACCTAAAACTATATTTTATTTATACATATTGATAAAGAAACAGAATATTTTTTCTATGTTATTATCAAAAGATATTTTTATTTAGAATTTTAAACAAGTTTATTACTACATATTTGTAAATAAATCTTTAAAACTTACTTTTACAATCAGCGAGAAAATAGATGCCAATGACTGTGCACTGTACAAGATTAGCCAGAATATCGTGATTGGCCAGCCGGCCAATGACTGTCATTGTACCTATTTCTTGATACTAATGTTAGCCACCCTTCAAAACTGATTCAAACGTTCAAATATTTTTTTTAAATGTCATAATTTTTAATTATTAAAGCTTTTTGTGTTGATGAAACATTACTAATATTTTTTTTCGTATTGAGTTCATAATAATACCCGAAAACAGTTGCTTAAATTCTTAAGTTATATTGAAAAAATCAAGCCTATTCCATGAAACCGTCTACATAGACGTCAATAACGCTAAAATTTTTTATTTCAAATTTTCTAAATTACGGAAATTAATAGTACTTTGAAAACTTGATATTCATTAGAATTCAAGTATGTATGTAGAAGATGAATAACCTATCACTGTTTCTTGTTTTTTTATAAACAAAAGTATGTGGCCAATCACTTTCTCGTGGCCAAGAACCGTACAGATTACCCCTAAGTTTATTTATCATACTACTTATTTGATTTTTTGCACTATATTATATTATAAATATTGTATTTTTGTTTTATAACAAAATAAAAGTTATCTCTCTCTCTCTCTCTCTCTCTCTTTCTCTCTCTCTCTTTCTGTATATCTGTCTTCCTCTGTCTCTCTTTCTCCACACATAAACATGCACTGACTCTCTTGTTCAAATACTAGTTTTAATGTTTTAGTGTCTTCTGCTTCTGTACACGCGTGTAGCTATGACTGCGTGACGAGTATCATTTTACGTTTTTCATCCCACGATTGTAATTTCAAGCGACTGAGTGATTCCATTATATTTCGTTCCGATGCTGATCACTGTTTTCATTTTTTAAATCAGTTGCAATGAAATTGAATGAAAGCTGGATATATTAATTATTTTATCAACTGATTAATTGATTTGATTGCATTTGCACGAGAAGCCAGAAGCAATATTAGGTAGTTACTAGAAACGCTTTGCTCGCTGTAATATTGATTTCATAAGTTTATTTTTGAGTAACAATTATTACGTGCATTTATATGATACAAGTAATAAATCTTTGAAAGCAATGAAGCTCATCAAAAATAATAGTGTGAGCTAAGATAAATAATAAGGGTTCTAAACTACTCCAGTACTCGATTTTTTGGCACAACTGAGAGGGAAGCTCTGCGATTGCTCATTCGAGCAGATGAAAACGAGCGTCGGGTGCGTGTTTGAGAATATTTTCGGAGTACGACGTTGCCATTCTTGTCAAAAATTTTCCCTGTGCAAGTGAGACAGTGCCGGTCGATATCGGAAGTAGTGGCGCGGCAAAATACATAAGTGTATCAGCTAATTTTGATGATCAACATGGTGTTACGCTCATCATCGTGAGTATAAGCTAATTGATGCACAGTTCAATACATCTCTGTGTGGCTATTTTATACATGCTACATTATACATGCATCTATTTAAATCTTGACAACCTAAGAAATATCGAAAAATACATCTATTTTTGAGGCAGAATATTATATCGTTACTTTTTATTTTGAAGCATTTTTTAAAATTAATACTTAGTTATGCACTTTTAAGTGACATTAATCGCTAAAATGTTTATATGACCAAGTCCAAAATTTAAAGTACGTAAACATTTAAAATAACCAGTAAAGTGAGTTCACATTTGCTGCCACAAACGGGATCTTGCATAACTTTTCCAAAGTTTGATTTCTGCTTTTTGTTTATCCAAAATAATAAAAATTAAAAAAGATGTAAACTATGATAATATGAAATAAGAAATGGCAATCAAGATTCCAAGTGTGCAGTAACCAAAGTACCTGTGATCGTTCATGTAATAACCCAAGTAAGCCCACAGCAAGGCCGTGTACCTTCTGGATATTAGAACCTGCCAGCTTATGCGAATTAGACAAGCATTCTTATTCTACCTGCCTGTAATCTATTTCACTTAACGTTATCTCTTTATTGAATTATTTGTAAACTGTAAGTATACATTAATTTTCTTAAGCTAATGAGCGAACTCAATTTTTTTTTTATATCTTTTTTGCTTTGGTCAAGAATATACGCTAGTAAAGAACTTAGTATATATTGTTTTCATTGCTGTGACAAAGTATTATCAAGATTTATCATATTTGGGAAGAGGATTTTAGTTTTTGATTTATTGACGTTATCGAATAAGATAAACAGTATTTATTTAAAATGTAGTGTCTGAGAAATATGTTAATTTTGTTTACATGCTGGTGAAATAGACAACTAACTTTTTATTTTTTCCAGAGTTTAAGAAGCTGTAATATTCTATAATCTCTGGATCTTATCTTTTCCGTTGTTCTTGCAATAGAACAGTTAACAATAGCCCAGAAAAGTTTTATCATAATACGCAGCATTAGCGCAGCTGCTCCGAGAGCAAACAAATATCATAAGAAAAAACCTAGTTCATAGAGGCTTGAGCCATAAAAACGATCGGTCGAGTAAGCTGATAAACTGGTCATCACAATGTGCTGATCCGATAGCGAAGCAGCCTGACTATCCACAATAGATATAGATTTATATATAAATCGTCTAACCCCCTAACGCTATAGACAAAATTTTAAATAAAAAAAAATATATTTTGAATAAAAATTGATAAACTCAATTCTAAATACTAAAAATAAAAATTTTATAAGCTCATTCAATACAAGACATTAATTAAAATAATATCTCCATGTATTACATTTAATTATAATGAGTTATAATATAAAAATTAAATAATGTAAATCGAAATAGTATGTATAGATGGAACAGTTAGTAATAACAATTTAACACAAAAACTTGGCTGTGGCTCACTCCCTTACAAAACTTTTGAAGTTTTGTTCGTCTGTTTAATCTCAAGATGTAGAGCAGTTAATGAAGACTTAGGCCAATCGGCCGCTTTCTCTTTACCCCGTGGGTTTGAAGCACCACGCCCACGAATGGACAAGGCAGGGTCATAATATTTCAAAGTAGACGCACAGGCGCATTTATGTTCTGTATGTGATCAAGACTACTTCTACAAATTTCATTGCAGTGTCAACGACAGTTTCAACCAATCTAAAATGTGCAGTGTTACAGTTTTACTAAAGTTTTCAAGACTTGAAAGACAATAGAAGTTCAATCGCAGCTCTATAGTCCACAGAAGACTCAATAATACTTAACAGAAGCATCAAGTATTATTCAGCAAGCCAAGAATATAATTGACCGCCACAGCCAAGTTTTTAAGTAAGTTCAATAATTTAAATTCTATTTATTTATTCCTTTTTTTCTTACTTTCTTATTAGAAAAATGCAAAAGGCAGATTTTAGATGCTTGTAAACGAGAATAGTTATCAGATACATTATCAGCGATATTTTTAAAATAGATTGGAAAAAAAGACACGATGTACGCAATTTCTAATTAATGTTTGAAAATTAGTGAAGATAATGACAAATAAAATTTAGTTCTCATACAAAATTAAAATAAGTTATCTTTTAACAAACTGAGGACAGAAATAAGCGAAAAATAAAATTTGTATTAAACAATTATTTAAATTAAGGAAAAATATCAATTTTTAAAGACCTAAGAATGATATGGCCCAATATTTGGACTCGTATATTCTCGATGTGTTACTAACGCACTTACTTATAGTAGTGGCACCTTTACTAAGTATCAATATGTTACTATATAGGCTGGATGCAAAGTGGGGATACGTGCAACTATGTCAGCGTACATAGTGAGTGAAACTCGAAACACAGTTAGTAATACTGTTTATCTCTATTGTCTACACTTTTATGCATACTAGAGCACTGATTGGGGATATTGTGTTTACTTTGTTCGCTATGCGTGTCCGGCGCTGCCTGTCATGTACCTAGCCTATACATTAATG
>UELU01141096.1:0-33623 GCA_900490025.1 Megastigmus dorsalis | reverse complement strand
CATTAGGATCGTCAGTATCCATTGATTCGTGAGTTGATCGGTCACTTTTGTTTTCAGAGTGATTTCTAATACCAATCTTGGCTGGTGTAACACTTTTTACATCAGGGTAAACGATCTTCTCCAAATACTTTTTAGAAAAACCTCCTGTTTTGCATAAGCAAAAGTAACAATCAGTATCATGATCGTTGGGCTCCCGCCAAACAGGTGGTTGAATAACAGTCTGCGTCTTGGTACTTTCATCTTCCCAATTTGACAAATATAATCTACAATCATGACAAATTGAGGTTGGTACCCACGGTTTATCCAAATTTTTCATTGAAGTCCCATAACAGTTGAAGTATGACGTTTTTATCGAATCATTAATTGATCGACGGTATTTCTCCGTTTCATACTTTCCACAAACCTGACAAAACGTATTAACTTTATTAGCGCAAGGAGTTCTTGAACTCATTTTTTTTCTTGTAATGAACAGTAACGTGGAAATTCTAAAACTCACTATATATAAAAATCACGATCGACACGAAATGTAACCGCTAGACAGATTTCAAACACAAAAAGAATTTTATTACCTACGCATCCAACCGTTAGCCCGACACTCAAACGTGATCTCTCTTTGTAGAACGGTGCGCACATACAGCGAATGTGAACATTAGAATGCACACAGAGTGCGCAGTAGCATTCCGCGCAGTCCGTCTTCTTTTGTTGTATCAATGTGCGAAGTTTGGTTCCAAACGACTGTACGCTTTTTTGTTGGTATTTTGTGCGGGATCCTTTGTTCTTTTTTAAAGCCCTAAATTGTGGCCGCCATATTGGATCTTCTAGGGATTATAACAAAAAACTGACACCGGCAATAGAAAGGACACCCTCGAAAACCACTGAGATAATATTTTGAAGAAAAAATATCGTACCGGCAGCAATAGAGAATGCGTTGTATAAATCTGAAAACCTCAGCGTTAATGGGTTAAAACGCTAAAATAAAAAATTTCAAATTACAATATTTTGGTGAAACATAAAGATATCCCAAAAAATCCAAGTAGGTTTGAAAGGGGGAGATTAGTACTTTTAAATTCCATATTATCTTTTGTGGTAGACATTTTTTTTGTTCCGATACATAACCTCAAAAACAGCTAAAAAACGCGTTTTTGCACTTTTAGGTTAGGATATCTTGAAAACCTGACGTACAGGAGCAATTTTGAGTTCGGATTCGGATTCAGCGCATCAAAATCCTTCGGAAATGTTTGGTCTGCTTTCTGGCTTTTGACTTTTGTCAAATTTTGCCGGCCTGTGTTATTCAATTGCAAGTAAATTTTTCTTTTTGTTGGTTTTAATATATGCATATCCCTGAAGATCACATTTAATTTTTATGTCTGCTTGAGGTTGAATACTTATTTCTCGAACACTTGTAATTTTTACTGGAATCCAATTGAATAAATTAGAGAGTTCTAGGAGCTCTCATATTTCTGCTGAATTTCTTGAACTTTACGAGGATCATATTTTAGCTTCTATTATGAATTAAAGAACACCATTTTATAATCATTGTTTACATTGAGAAAGTCATAACGAGTTTGTTTCCGTGACACAACGAAACGTGCTAGTCTTTGTATGGATGGATGTATACTATGCCATATATTGTTTATGTATAATGATATAAAAATTTTCATCAATCTTTTTCTGAAATTTTCTTTGGTTCTATACTTATGTTTTAATTTTTTGTAGCTATGGTAAAAATAAATATAATAAAGATGTAGCTATTATAATAGTATTTATATTTATAAGTATATAAATGACTATAGTGATGCAGGTCTTGGATTGTCTTGAAAATCTCAAGTTTTTCTTAATGAGCCATGTTTTTGATGATATTTATCAATCTATATATTGATTTTATGCATATCTATAAATACCGAAAAAGAACAGGTATATACATATACGTATAAATATATGTATATATTTTAAACACAAAGAGAGGTAAATTCACAAATAGTACGCGGATCTCATCCCTGTTGAAAAAATCCAGCTGGATTTCCTGCTGGAATTCCAGGTGGATTTCACTGGAATCCAGGTGGATTTGACTGGAAATCCAGGCTGGAATTCCAGGCGAATCCAGGTGGATATCCAGGTCCTGGATTTTTGCAACTAATTACTAAACATTGAATTTCACGTAGATTCGGTGACTTTATTAGGTGTTACCATGCGGATGATAACACCTAAAGTGGGTAACTAAGCTTCAATATTCGAATTTTTTTGGCTTTTTCAAATTTAGTAAAAATACAAAAAATTCGAATATTGAAGCTTTATTACCCAGTTTGAGTGTTATCATCCGCATGGTAACACCTATTAAAGTCACCGAGTGAAATTGAATGTTTAGTAATTAGTTGCAAAAATCCAGGACCTGGATATCCACCTGGATTCACCTGGAATTCCAGGCTGGATTTCCAGTCAAATCCACCTGGAATTCCAGCAGGAAATCCAGCAGGAAATCCAGCTGGAATTCCAGCTGGATTTTTTCAACAGGGATAGTTTTGCACAAACTTTATTTCCTAATAATTTCGAGAAAATCGAGGGCCCACATTCGTAGTCATGTCCTTACTAAGTGCAGTATCTATAGCAGTATCGTATTTTGATATTTCTTAAATAATAATTAAAAAATACAAATTACAATAGAAATTAAAGTAAAAAAACTTTCATTTTACCATACTTATTTATATTTAGATATCAAAATATGAAGAAAAATTGACAAATATATCAGTACCAGTGAACATTAGTTCGCGACGAAAACGTATGGTACTTTTACTACCACCTGTATGGGGAAGGGGTGTTACCAAAAGTATTGAAGAGGAAGACCGACGATTTATTGAAAGAATTTCAAATAAGTTCGACCGTTGTATAAATAAAAAACAAATTCTGCTAGAACTATTAAAAAGAAAACATGCAAAAGAGAAGAAGGAAAGATTAATAAAGGAGAAGCAAAGACAGGAAGAGCTAGAAAGGATTGGAAGAAAAAATTCAACGGTATTCCCTTTAGTCAAAAGCATATTTTTGTATAATGAATGGCATTTAATTCTGTTATATTTGTATTTTTAGACAATAACACACGTATCATCAGTCTCAGTTCCATTAATAACTATACTAAAGTCAGTTTCATCAACGACAACACCAAAGTCAGTTTCATCAACGACAACGCCAAAGGCAGTTTCATCAACGACAACGCCAAAGTCAGTTTCATCAACGACAACGCCGAAGGCAGTTTCATCAACGACAACGCCAAAGGCAGTTTCATCAACGACAACGCCAAAGTCAGTTCCATTAACGACAACGCCGAATTCAGTTTCGTCAACGACAACACCGAATTCAGTTTCATCAACAACTGAGCGTGACGATAGCAGTAACGGCGCTGCATTAGGTATATTAGTCGGTACTGCCGTGGCAGTAGTTTATATTACCGGCTCACTTTGGTGGTTGCTGACCGTTGTACTACCTCCGGGGCTTGGGTTGTTAATAATTCCTTTTACAACACTGGCTGGTGCTGGAGGTTTAGGCTTCAATCCCCCCAACAATAATAACAATAATAACAACAATAACAACAATAACAACAATAATAACGATGATAACGATGATAACGATGATAATGACAATAGTCAAGAAGATGAGAGTGATACTAAAGAAGATAAGGACGACAGTAAAGAAAGAAAAAAAAAGAAGAAAAAAAAACGAGGTAAATATTTTTGATCATACCTAATATCATATTTTAAATAATAATTTTTGACCGAGAAATTAATGTAACATGCAGATAATTTTATAGAATAGTCTTAAAAAGAGTGATACTAAAAGATTGACATAATCTAGTGAATTTAAATTGTGTAATACCCACCCTGCCAAAAATATCGGATTAGAATCGATTCAAATATGCACATGTCCTTTAAAAACGTTTAAAACCGATTGGCTTTAAATCACTTTTTCGCAATTTGTGTAAGTTAATCAATTCAAATCCGATGTTTTTAGTAGGGTAAGTGTTATTGTTACGGTTATATATTTGTGAAAGCTTAACATAAAAAGCTCGATTATTATATTAATTGATAATGGCGCATATTTTTCATTTTACCAATACTCATTTTGAATGAGTTTAATTATTTACGTAATAATTGTATATTTCAGCGGATTCATGCAAAATCAATATCAGAAGAATAAGCAGAATGTATCCTCTTCTTTTAAAACCTTCCGATCATACCCAATTCTTTTATCCTGATAAAAATGGTATAATAACTCTGGAACCAAAAGAAAAAATCACTTTTGGTTGTAGTAGTTTAGAAACCTACGCTTGCAAAAATAGAACGTTAATTGAGAGAGAAGTTACTTTACAAGAGCGTAGTATTAATTCAATGTATTGCAATCCACTGATGATTCGGCAAAAAGTAATACCTATTGTGGGGCGCCAGTTTGGATACAAAAGCCAGTATAGAAAGTACCAAGTCGGACTTAGTGTGGGTCAAACATTTGTACCTACAATCAACATTTATTACTCCTTACAGACTTTATCCACAAGTTTCGTACGAACAACATTATCTCGTGCTCTCATAGCAAAACAAACTAATTACGAAAATCAAAACTTAAAACGAGATCATTGTTGTGATTACAGCACTTGGTCCGAGAATGTTTACAATTTGGAATATCAACGGCAAACTTTCAATAATCTTCTGTATTGTCATGGTGATTCATCTGAAGATGACACTTGTAATTACGTAGATAATGATGCAGGCCTTTATCTGGTACCCAGTCAACTTGCTCCGAAATCTCATTTTGTTTACTCTAGAGCTGGTGGCACTACTTTCTATTATCTCAACAGCGCACCACAATGGAAGTCCATCAAATACGGAAATTGGGCGAAAATCGAAGATCATGTTATGAAAATGGTGACTCAGTTAAATAAGGATCTAGTTGTCATTACGGGCGTGTACGGTCAACTGAGATTGAGGGATGTTGTAAACGGTAGAAGCAGAAAAAGAAACATATTTATGGATTACAACCCCGAAACTTGCGGTAAACGGTATCCAGTTCCACATTATTTCTGGAAATTAGTTTATGAGCCTTCAAGCAACAATGGAATTGTTTTCGTGACAGTCAACAATCCATACATTAAAAAGTCATCTAACTATCTAATATGCAAGAATCCTGGACAATCTGTTAAAGGACAATCACCTGTTGGATGGAACCCTCGAAAAATCAAGGAAGGCTACAGTTATATGTGTCAGATTGAAGACTTTATAAAAACGACTAAAATTGATTTAGTTGATAAACTATCTATTACTAAATTAACATGATTGTTATAGCATTTGAAAAAATGTCAAAATAATTACGGATATGTGTTAGGATTGGAAAGATTCGTACCTTATCGATTTTTACCGTAACTTGCCCCTAATACAGAGTTTTACCCGAAAATTAATTTTTATTTCTATATATTTCGTTAAATGCAAAAATCGGTAATGTAGAAATCTTACCGACCCTAACACATGTCCTTAACCATCATCATATAAATACGATTTTCATATAGTATAAAGAAACGATAAGACTTTTCATAAACTTGCATCTAATCGTAAGACATTATCTACCTTCAACTTTTCGTAAATTCTTGTTAAATTAAAAATTGAAGACTTATTATTTATGATGATAATTATGATTGTATATGTATTAAGTATGTTCTATCAGACAAACATTGAAATAAATCCCTGTGTTAAAAATTCATTATCTTTTCATTGTAGGCATGAATGAACATGTTTTATGTGATTGATTGAAAAAATTAAGCAAAAATTCATTCTCATTTCGTATTTGTTATAGCAACTTATTAATTCCAGGTTAGACTTAGATGACCTAATCTTTGAACATAAAGCGTTCGTCTATAATTCTAGTTGAAATCTCTAAAAAGTACTTATTTGCCATTATTGATCATTAAAATAGTTGATAGTAATTTAAAGGATAGTAATATACCCACTTAGAGTTCGAAAATGCGTAGAAGAATTGCTCAAGTGGCGGACATTTCAAAAAGTTCAATTTGATTTTAAAAAATATAACAGGGTATGAACAGACAAATTTTTCCACCAAAAGGAATTTTATTTATTCGTTTTCGTTTTCGAGACAAAAATTAAAAACCGAATATTTTATTCATCCATTATCAGTAGTCTTTAAAAACATAAATCACCCAAAGTCGCTAAAAAAATCATCTAAATTCTTTGAAAGTTAGTAGGTACCACAGACTATTTCAATACTCAAGCAATGGCTCGATAGATTAATGAAAAAATTCAGAAAAACAATTGTTGTTAATAATTATTTAATTCTAAATACGTAGCGGCGGTAATTACCTTTTTTAAATTCAACAAAAATGTGTCGAAGAATTAGGGAAGCTCAAGTTACGAAAAACTTTTAGCGAGAAATTTGTTCCTTCATACAAGAAGTGACGGCGTGATGTGGGTTCGAATTTCGCTATGCGCGGCTGCCGTTGCCGCTATAGCGCGTGTCTTTGTTAATTATGCGCTCTATTTTAGCCATTTTTAATCTAAATAATCGATCTGAAACTTTGTACAAAACTTCTTGAAGTGTGAAGAAACAAATGCTTTGCTGAAAGTTTTTCATAGCTTGAACTTCCTTGATTCTTTTAGCGAAGTTTGGGCTATTTATGTTTTTAAAAACTATATTGAAAATAGTTAAATATTTAATTTTTATTTCGAAAACGAAAACTAATAAACAAAATTCTTTTGGTAGAAAAATTTGTCTCTTAGTTAGTTCCCTTCACTATAGTATTTATTTTAAGTGGATCTGGCCGTAGCGTTTGAATGTGGTCAGATCTTGTTTCCCTTGAATATAATCATGGAAAATTCTAAAAAAAGTGTAGGTACATTAGCAGGTATAGTAACTTTTTGTAAAAACGTGAATGTTTAAAATCTTTTAATACCGGTAATTTCTAAACGGAAGTGAAGCTAATTTAAAAGATGCGTTTTCTACAATTATAAATTATACACTAGTAATATAATAATTAAAAAAAGGATATAAGTACTTACATGTTAAAAAAAAACTTAAGAAAAAACTATACATTTAAAGAAATGTGCTATGGTAGAAAAGATTCCTACGATACCGGTTCTTGCATTTAATGAAATATAAAGATAGAGATTCATTTTTGGAAAAACTCATAATTTCGGTACTTATGAAAACAGTTCTAGTTTCATAAAACTCCATCAACGATTCACATCAGAGATTTTTGTCCTCGAAAATTTTGTTTACAGTTCATTACAGCGATTTTTGGAAATTTTCGATGCCAAAAATTTCTATGAATTGTGGATGGAATTTCGTGAAACTTGACCCACGTAATGTTTATATCATTATCGAGATTCTGACAGAGAGTTTTTACCAAAAAACGAATCTCTACCTTTATATATTTCGTTAAATGCCAGAACCGGATTCTTTCCGACCATGGCACATCCCCTTATATTCTTTTTTTTTCTCACGTTTCTGTACGTTTCTGTACATTTTCCATTTTCACTATGGCTTTGATTTTTTATCTAACTGAATCTAAAATATAATGATAATATAATCAGAGAACTTTTTTTTTGAGATAATAAGAAGAAAAATGAGAAAATTGATCTACAAAATCACAGAAGAGTTCTTCCTAAATACCTGTCTTATATCTATATGTAAAGAAGTTCCTAGAAACCTAGATACTTTCTCTTTCTTTCGTGGAACCGGTGGAATGATGGAACGCACGTGACTCTCTGCATCTCTCTCTATCTTCAATAACTTACATGGTAGCCCAATGTATACTTACAAAGTACATTATTATGTTTAGTTTATAGGTAACTTGATTTCAAAGGTGTAAATAAATAAACATTTGTGATAATGGATTCGTATTAATTTCAAACAATGTTCGCTTGTCATGTTTCTAATTAATTTGAATGATTATTAGCAAATAATTAGTTAGCATTACAGCAGTAAAAACGTTTTTTCATTTTTGAAGATCAAATTTATAAAGCACTATCACAAGTAAAAGTTTTTTCAAGGTACCTTATATACCTATATGTATTATACTTATATATAAACAATCAGTATGAGTTTTAATATAATTTATGCCCTTTTAATTACAGTGCTTCATAAGAAAACTATAAGATAGACATTAAATGTATATCTGATCGAACATTAGAAAATAATTTCTGAACACTTTTGTGTACACAAAATGAATTTATCTCTTGCAGTTAAAAAGGGCACTTTGAAGCAGGTGCAAGAAATAATTGACAAACATGGACTACCAATTGATTCAAAATGGTCAGATTACAATTTATTGTACTCTGCTCTTTTGAGGAGAAGAATAAATATCGCTAAATTGCTTATTGAAAAAGGTTGCAGGGTAAATGCTAATTGCAAATCATGGTATTACTATACTCCACTTCATTTTGCTGTTATATATGATGATGTTAATTTAACAAAATTACTTCTACAAAAAGGAGCATGGATAGATGTGAAAGATCGAAATGATAAAACTCCATTTTCTCGGGCTTTTTGGTCACTTAAAACTTATCGTCTAGACATTTTGAATACTATTATTATTTTTATGAAGTCTAACATAAGAGAAGATGTTAATCCTTTATGTGAAAATTTATCTCATTTACATATGCTTATTATGCATAAAAATAAACATTCAGTTAAATACTTATTACAATCAGGAGCTGATGTAAACATTCAAATTACGAACCCAAATAAGAATTGTAATGGTTATACTCCTTTACATGTTGCAATTGAGTTTGCGCATGATGTATCTATTGCAAAAAATTTGTTGCAGTACAAGGCTGATGTAAATAAAGTAGAAAAAACAAGGGGATTCACTCCTCTTCATCTAGCTTGTACTCTTCCTAGCTTACATAAAATAATTGAATTTGCAATTTCAAGGAAGGAAGTGCATAATATTGCATATTTTATTAGTCTAAGCAATCATGATATTGATCTTATAAGATTACTCATAAAATACAAATGCAATGTAAATGCTAGGAGTACAAAAGAAGATTTAAAAACACCACTGCATGTTTTATGTGAAACTTTAGTTGAAACAACAACGAAAGCACAAACTGAACTTGGTTGGGATAATTATAGGGAAATAATTACTGCCTTAATTAAAAAGTGTTTGGAAATTATAAATATTCTTTTAGAAAATGGTGCTGATGCTAAATTGTATGATGAGCAAGGAGGAAATGTTCTCCATGTTTTGGCTTGTCTAGACAATAATGTTTATAGTGGTATCGAAAACATAGTATTTAAATTTATTAAGAATGGTGTGAATATTAATGCAAAATTATTGGATTATAATTATGCCATGACACCACTTGTACTAGCTGTAATAAAGCAACATGCTAAATTGGTTAAAATTTTTTTAAAGTATGGTGCAGATGTCAATGTTTGTTATAGAAGTTTTTCATTACTTCACTTAGCTATATTCCATGGCAATCAGGAAATCATTGATATGCTCTTAAGTAAAGGAGCTGATGTAAATGTTGTAGCAGATACTGGATTAACTCCTTTACATATTATGTTATTTTCAAATTCATTATGGTATCAATTCAGTATACAAATAAATAATTGTGCTCGCACAATCAGAAATCTTGTAAAATTAGGCTGTAACATCAATGCACAGGATGCAAGTGGTAATACAGTACTTCACCATGCATGCTTTAAATATAAATATCAACATTTAATAGCTTATTTTTTACAACATGGAGCTGACATTAATGTTAATAATCATGAAGGTAAAAGTCCACTTACTTGTTGCTTAAATCCTAAATGTTCAAAAGGGATTACTATTTTGATGAAACATGTAAAAAAATTACAAATTCTTGGACTATATATCAGCAAAGAAAATGAAACCTTATTATTCAATTTTCAAGAAACCTCTTCTTTTAACATAAGGTTTATAACACAATGTAATCTAGAAGTAGATAAAATGAAAAAAATACGATTAGACAATTACTCTTCTTTGCATAGTATATTGTTGAAGGATTCAAATTCAATGGCTGTACATGTTAGAAATCCTAAGCTTAAAGAAATAATCGAAGATTTATACTTGAAAAAAAATTTCATTGAATATAATTATCTTATAAAATTACAATATAAAAAAAGTTTGTTTCAAAAAAGTTTATTAGTTCCTGCTAAGGTATCATTAATATCTTTGACTAAAGTATGTATGCCTGACTTGCTGATTGAATCAATTCTTAAATATTTAAGCAACGTAGATTTACAAAATCTCATTACTGCTAAAACTGTAACAGTAAGATGTAAAAGAAAGTTAGATTCCATAATACTGCCAAATCTAAATTTTTCACGAAAAAAATACAAATATGGAAAGAGAGTAAGATATTCTCCTAACTATTCTGATTAAGTAATCAGTCAAAATACAATCACAATAATTTGAAAAAATTCCTTTAACAATAAATATTTACACCTTTTTTAATTTCATAATAAATTTAGTTTGTAAGAGCAATAAAATTTATTTAATTTATTATTATTAGACATGTTATTATATTTTCATATAATTTAAAAATTAAAAAACCAGTTATAAATTATTAGTTTTATTTGAAATAATGAAGTAAATTAAAATGTTTATTGACAAAAACAATTTTTTATTGTTGAATGATATTGTTTAAATGTGATTAAAAAATAAGTATATGATTTACTTTATAAATTATTGTATGCGATATAAAAAGTTTGCTCAGTGAAATTTTTTTGTCATTCCTTACTTTGAAGAAATCATTAAGTAGCAACTTATTTTAATAACTTTGTAAATGTACTTTTATTCGGAATTTGGTTCTAATTTTTGACCTTATTGATAAAAAAGTTTTGTATAGATTCGTACATTAATTATTTTACATGCATTGTGCGTTTTGTTCTGTATACTATACCTAATCATCAATTTATATTGTCATTCAAATACATTCTATTGTAAAAATGTAATGCACATCATTGTAATAATGCTTGATACACATCATTTGCGATAGAACAATAATAATATTTATCAATCTACAATTTTCTGTATGAAAATTTGTTCGTTTTTATAACATTTTTGAATAAAATAAATATGCATTTAGTGCACATTCGTTTTCGAATTTTTTTCAAGTCAACTCGAATCAAAATTCATTTCTCAAATTTTTTACAAATTGAGTTTTTTTGTTCTAATATTAAATAATTATGCTGTTTCATTAATAATTATGTATTTTCAGATATACAATGTGGTTATTATGTGTAATTATAGTATGTACAAAACTACGTTTTATGACTCCATGTGAGAAGCTCAATTTATCGCACGCGGGAAAAATGTCGTATACGTTAAATTAAGCTTCTCACAGGTTACATCATAAAATACGGCTCGATATACGTGCGAAAAGTAGATTTCACCCTCGTGTACCCTTTTCACATTCGTTTCACTTGTGCACAAACGTTCACACGAGGATAAAATCTTATTTATCGCCCTACTATCGAAATGTACTATTTCTGATCATAATAAAACTGTTGTAAAAGTCAATATGAAATTATAATAAAATAGTAATTTTTTTACCTTTTGACAAATTAAATACTTTCAAATGTGATTTTTTTTTGTATGAAGCATTGTAGAAATCTGAAAACCCATTGACAAAGTCCATAATCAAAAGGCAATATTTGATTAAATCTCGGACATAAAATTGTATTTATATTTACTAATACTTTCAGCTCTTAAAGTAATTTTAAAAACTTTACCAGCTATTAATTAAAATTCAACTTTTGTATCCTTATAATAAAGTAAATAATACAAAATAATATATTTGCAATTTTCTTATACATATATGTATAATTTACTTTCTTCCTTTGATACAGTTTTGTATCTTCTTCAGCTTCTTCAAAGCACACTTAGCAGCGGTGCATTTGGCAATTCTATAATTTCTTCCAATACCCTTGAACGAACCCTTACCAAAAACATCTACAGTCACCCGAACTCTTCTGCCATCGGCTAGTTTTTCCGGCTTACCAAATTTAGCCGTTTCCGGTTCTAACTCTAGCAGTTCACGAATCGGGGACTTGGGAACATTTGCACTGAACTGTTCAATTTCCGATTTCATTATCTTAAAGTACACAGTCCATACTGCGTCTAACGACATGTTGCTATCTAAATAAATTGCACCTGCCAGCGATTCAAAGACATCACCTAAAGCCTTAGGAACTTCGACGTCCTCTGCTTCTTCAGCCTCTTCGAATTCTTTCTCCCCTAGCAAATAATACTCTTCGCTAATGGAATGACCATTCTCTTCTTGAATCCTAACAAACCTGTCTATAACAGTATTAAGACCAGGTGACAAATGCCTAAAGTACTTGTGAAAGCCACATCTCACAGCCAGCGAGGCAAATATCGTATTATTTACAAGCGCAGACCTCAAGTCTGTGAGTGCACCTGGAGAATGTTGTCTAGGATCTTCGTATAAGTGCCTCGTAATCAAATAATCTAAAACAGCGTCTCCCAGAAATTCCAATCGCTGATAGCAATCGGTGAGTCTATTGGGTTGATATGACGCGTGAGTGAAAGCTTGCAACAAGTAGCTCCTGTTCCTAAAATTATATCCAATAGATTGCTCTAGACTGTCGTATCCATCCAGCATGATTTCCAGTTCCTTTTCTGGCTCTGGAACATTGTAAAATAATGGACTAGGCGGCTCTTGCAATTTCTTATAGCGTATCTGCGTCCATTTTCTTCGACCATCCTCTGTCACTCCCTCTGTATAAGGTATACTACCTGGGGATCTCGATATTGGTTGCAAATCCTGCACTAAGCAAACTTCTTCGGAGGGCAGTACATGGATTCCAAGCCAGGTCATAAATATCAAAGCCCCTCTGGGCCCACAAGCTATCAGATATGCACCTATCAATGCCTCGACACAGTCAGCTATACTCTTATCTGGAATGCTGTGTTGAGTAATCAAATTGTACGGTATGAAGGACCGTAGCTGATCGTTGCTACAGGAATGCTGACTATCGCTTTGCGTGAGCTCGGATCGGATGATTTCTAATTTGTGCTCGGTCTCCCTGACCAATTCGTTGATACCACTGAGACTATCCAAGGGTGGTATATCAGCCTGGTTCCACATGGCTGAGGGCACACCCGATTCTATAAGGGCTTGCTCGAGCTCTTTGGGTACGTAATAGCAAGGTGGTAGCCAATTGTCGTGAGGCTCAAATTTCGTTGCTATCATGCTCTCACCCAACATCTTCTTTCTACCTAAGCGATACAAATTGAGATTGCTCACTTGCTTTGAGCGCAGATGACTTAGCTTTCCCTCGTGGATGTTGTTATAGCTGCAGAATAAATAAGTAGTAATGGCGTACTTGAGGAAGGAATCACCTATTGTCTCTAATCTCTCAAGGTTGATGCCGTCATTGGCATTCGACATTGTTAGAGCTTGAAGTATTAGGCTTGGACTTGGGCCCGAATGTCCATTCAGATCAGGTTGATAGTCGAAGCTGAATGATCCTTCGCTGTAATGTCGAGGTTGGTCAGAAGTCATAGCAGCTACTTGTTTGTTATACTTTTTACAACTAGAATTCTTTAC
Organism: Megastigmus dorsalis; assembly: GCA_900490025.1. Lineage (NCBI taxonomy): Eukaryota > Metazoa > Arthropoda > Insecta > Hymenoptera > Megastigmidae > Megastigmus > Megastigmus dorsalis. Next base: position 20,028 of record UELU01141096.1, on the reverse strand, counting down.
TTCATGTTTGAAATAATCAGACACCACAGTTACGTAATCACAGTACCTTCTGCTCATCTCGCAAGTATCCTGTGAACTTTTTGTTGCTTTTCTTTTAAAAGTAACCGCACTGTCACAGTGTATAAATAGGCCTTTACTGAGTATCATCTCTTCGTTTCTCTTGACACTATCCTCGTGCACTGTTCGGTGCTCCTGATAAGAGATGCTTTCGTCGTCACCCCTGAAACTCCAAAGCATCAGCTCTGATTTTTCCTGCTGCTTCATGCAACTCAACTTGTTCTTTTCCGCTTCGAATGCTTCGCCCTTTTTGTCGAAGGCTTCAGCTACATTGTCACCGGTATAGGCTATCTTCAAACCTTCGTCCTCACCCTGGCTATCGTCCGTCGAATCGTCTCCAAAATCATCGCTGCAGCTGTTCTCAGATTGATCGTCGTCAAAGTCAGAATCGTAGGTAGGCGAACCATACCTAATATTGCCCCACTCGTGGTCGGATTTAGCAGCGAAGGTATCGCCGTTAGTTTCAGGCGTCATGTTGATCATCTCGTTGGACCAGGTTCCTATTTCGAGCTCGTCGCTGCACGAATCGGCTTTAAAATCAGCATTATGAATCTTTTCCTTTGCGGGTAGAATGCTTTTGTCTTTTCCGAGGGAAGAATCTACTGCTTCGTTGGTATTCTCCGATTTATTGGACTAGAAAAAAAAATTCTTTAAGTATATTAGATCGGATAATCATTTGAAAAGGTATTTCTGAATCGAACCTTCTACTATATTTTATTATTTATGTATTCTTTAATTTTAGGCAGTCCAAAAATTTTATGATATTATTTTCAAAAAATTGAATCTTTGAAATTATAATGTTTTTTTTTCACGAGATTCAGAATTCTTGTTCGGTAGATACTCAATTTGCAATTCACATAAATTGATATAGAAACGGATTTCCGTATAGAGCAGCAGTTTAATTATATAGGAATTACAATAACTGACTCACATTGGCCTTGTCGTTCTCCTTGGATTTCTTAAGTACATCGGCAAGACTCCAACCAAAGTCCAGCGGTGGCCAGTCGAAATCTTCGGACAGCATCTCCTGACCTAGACTGATCGACTGGGCAACTTGGCGTCTTATCTGGTCTGCTAGTAATAGAGCGTTTATTCTGTACAGTATGCAAGGCAAACAAACCGCCTGTCGCCAGAGTGAGGCAGGGAAAGGATGGATGGCGCAGAGCTCGGCTATCAGTATTTGCTTCTGCTCGAGATTTTCGCGCTTGGCGCGTTTGGTTTCTTCGCTGCTTGTTGGCAGCGCGACTCCCTTGCGATTCACGTATCTGCACATAATTGAGAATTTTTCTTAGAAATAATAGCGCTGCAATGATTAATTTTATTTTTTATTAAAATTTTTATTTTAACTGTATATCTATGCGTTTTTGTTTACACAAATATCTGCAATGTTAATTTAATGAATCATATGTTATTTTGTACGTCATTTCCAGTTTTATAAGATAAGATGTTCTAGACTGTAAAAAATCTGTTGCAAATTTTCACTTGATCCATTTTCATATACCGAACCGATTCTTGTAAAGGCTCAAAGAAAATTTAGAATACTTCCCGTTTAGAAAATGATTTTTCACGATTCTATACATAAAGTAATAGTAAGAGGGTACCTCGGTGTGAGAAAGTTGAGACGCGCGGACGTGTGATCGACATCCAACAGTGGCTGCTCGAGATTTTGTATCTGTATGTCATACTTTTTCGAGTAATACTCCTCGAAGGTGCTATAATCTGCGCCGGGAAAACTGGACTTGGGATTCAGGTGGTTGCAGATCTCGGCCACGTAGAAATACTGGGGCTGATCCTGATTGCGATACCAGGGCATTATTACAGCGTCGTGATATTTGCTCGCGTTGAACGTGAAGTTCTGACGGCTCTCTTCGGATATGCGATTGGGCATGCTGTTGCGATTGGCATAGATACACTCGAGGAAGTCCCAATCGACGTCTATGTCGGAGGGGCTTTCAGTCTTCTTTACCGGCACGATGATGTACGAGTTCTCCGATACGTTTGGATCGAATAGCATCAAGTACTTCTGCAATCTTAGAGAATAGGATCGTTAAAGTGACGATTGCACAGGTTGATCAATCGGTGATATTACGGGCTTGATCAAATAGTTTATGCAAATCGATCTCGTATGCAATCATTTTTTCCAATGACTTACAATTGAATTGATTTTCTCTTCAACGTCAATAAATATTAATTTATACACTTATGTTAATTCACAAACTTTTTGAAAATTCATATCCCAAAAACTTTAAGTCTACTCACTATGGACATCACAAGTCATTTAAATAGTAACATCAGGAGAATAGCACAATCTGATATTAGATGCAAAGCAATACTTATTCATTTTTAGGCACGACCGCTACACGCAAGTGCCTTATATTTTCATCATCGCAAAAAATGCCCATCTTCAAAAATCACATATTTGAACATAAAACAAATTTCTATCATGACCAAAATCAGTTTCGAGTATTTTTTTTTTAAATAAGGATGTATGCATACATGTCATCAACTTAACCGACTTCTCTGCGAATTTTTGACGGATCGAGCTGAAACTTTGAGAATTTCCTTATTATGCTATAGAATAGAAAAGTTCCCATTTTGATCGATATTCATTCAAAGGCTTCGAAATAACAATACTTAAAAAAATGGTGAAAGATCGCTTTTTATCTATAACTCAAAAAAAAATCAATTTCTCGTAAAGTATAAAAAGACAAAGTTAAAGAGCAAAAAAATTCATCTTTTTGTATTGAACCCTTTCTCTCAAATTAATCCTTCTAAGATAATCATAGGAATACTACTAAAATTGACAAAAATCACCGATTTTCTTTCATAACTTGAAAAGAATTGATTTTTATAAAATTTTTAGATGTAAAACTTGTAAAATATAATAAAACAAAATTTTTCTTCCATTAACACTTTTTGCTAGGAGCGATACTTTTTAACTTAATAGTGGAAAACCAGTCAAAAACGTTTAAGTATAGGCAAAGAAAATCTGATATAACTTACAAGTGCGAAGAGCGGTCACCCAATCGTGCTTTGCATCGCTGTACGATTCAAGATCCGATATGGTTACGCTAGTTAAATTTAAAATTCACTCGATAATATGACTAACGCTTCTGTTAATTACCTACATAATTCTTTAAATAATTTTTTTGACAGATAAATAATTAATTTTAACATACCTTAAGACGTTTGTAAATGTATAGTTGAGAAACGAAACAACTTTATCTATTTCTGGTTTGTTCAATATTACAGTTTTCTTGCTGAGCTTAAGATCTACACGAACTTCACCAGATCTTGTGTAAATAGGAAATGGACAGACCTTGGGTATCTTTTTATGTGTCAATATTCCAAAACCAATGGCAGAATCCTCCGGGGGATATATTTTTCTGCCTCTTGTATTCTGCTCCTCTGGCAGGGGACAACTCAACACCATGTGAATGTGGTACAAATAACAAGGTGTTTTAGCCTCTGGTTTACAGTCTGTTAACGCCTCAGCGATTTTCTTGTAATAATACTGTCTGCGTTTTGTGGTGCCTGGACGAGCCTCTGAAAAGCTCATTTTTTCATCATCAGGTAGAGCTGGTACTTCCGAGTCTTCTGGATTGGCTTTAAAGTTTTCCTTGCCAACTGGTAATAGGTGATCGTCTATCTCATTTTCTTTATGTAAACGAATGCATAATTGTAAAGCTGCTAGCCTCTTTGCTAAAGCCTTATTGGGCATTGGAAAGGAAGATATTGGATATTTTAAGGGAGAGTTAATAGGCAGACGTAAGGAGCAGATGTACATTTGATTAGTTTCTACATCAACATTATGTATTTTCCATTCTGGAGTTAATTTTGTAAATGTATCACTTGGCAGTTTTGCACAATACCTAAAAAATATTAAGAGTTATTTTAGTACTTATTTAAAATTTACTATCTATTTGAAAATGATTTCTTAGTTTTTTTATTAGTAAAAAAATACCTATTTATTAGAGATATAGCAGAATTTAGTGTCACTTTTGGAGCATCTGCTTCGTCTAGAGGTTTGTATTCTGGTAATAAAGAATCATATGCATCTGCCTCTGTTTCTTCATATTCATTTGCCTCTTTACTTGTACATTTTGATAGTAAAATTTTTTCTATGTAATGATAATGAGCTAATTGCTGTACATATTTTTGAGATTCGTTTTCAGGCACTAATAAAACATGCAACGCATCAGCTGCTCGAGCTCTACTTTTACATTGCACATACGATTGATAGTTTTTAGGAAAATCAAACCTCATAACAAAATTACACTTTGGAATGTCAATCCCTTCTTCTAAGACTGCTGTAGAAATTAGTAAATTACATTCATGAATTCTGAATTTTTTCAGAACTTCCTCCTGTTTTCTATATTCTAATTCTAAATCTCTACCACAAAAAATGTCGTCATTAGTTTTCTCACTTGTATAGAGCGGTGATAGAAAATGAAATTTATCCTCACACTTACTCAATTCATTTAACAAATAAAATAACACTTTCGCAGTTACAGCATTATCAACAAAAATTACACCACAAAGTAAATCTGGATCAGTCACTCCACGGGAATGTCGAAAAGTCCTCATCTTTTTGAATCCTACGTCATTTTTTTTGTGAAAACTTTTCATTGATTTCTCATGGTTGAATTTTTCTTTATTACTTGTTAAATCACTTTTCTCATCATTATTAGTACTACTTTCATCTTTATTTATTGGAGTAAAAGTTTTAAGTACCTCTATTAACCTATGAATTTTTGGTGTAGAAAACTTAAAAATTTTTTGAGCTTCAGTTAAATCATTAAATATATCATCACAATATGCTCTTATTTTCAAAAATAAAGTAGAAACAACACCCAATAAAAGATAATGTCTTTCATAAGGAGTTTTAATTTTCAGTTTTTCTATTAACATTAACAATATTAGGGCTGCTCTGTCTGCCGCCCAAAGACCCAGTGTTTCAAGAATATACAGAAATTCTCGTATCATTTCACAAGGTTTTTCTGTAGGATCAGGAATTTTTATAATGTCTTCTAAAAATTCTTCACTATAAATTTCTGTTGGATCATGACGATGGTCACGTAAAAAATCCATTGTATAATTTGTGCATTCTCTTAAGTAATTCTCTATATCTTTCCTTTCTTTATTTTTAAATGCTAACATGTATTCTTTTGGCTTTGGACTATACCTTAAAATAGATAGTAAATCACTGGCTGTTTCTATTTGACATTGAAGTAAAGATTCAATTCTTTCTATTTCAAAACTTAATTGTCCAGGTTCTTTTGTCAAATTGTATAATGGCACAGCAAAACCAATTATTTTTGCTGTATTATCACAGGTTCTGAAAATACGTAAGATGCTATTAAGTTCATTGTTTACAACTAAATTATGGCACTTATCAATTACAAGTAAATTGATTTGATTTGGAACAATCTTCTTAGTTATTAATAATTGATGGCATATTCCAACTGTCAAGATTAGCACTTGTATATTTGAGTAAAATTCATCTGAATTGAAGTCCTCTACATGGTGGCACTGTAGAACTTTTAAATCGGTGACCTGTTCAATATGATTAGCTTTTGCTACACATGACAATTCATCTTCCATCAAGTAAATCGCTCTTTTTCCATTGTAAGATAAGTTCCTTCTATTACTTATAGCTAACTCTTGAATTAATTTGGTTGCTATAAAGGTTTGCTCCGAAATTTTTCCCAAGCAAATAATAATATTTCGTTCTTTAGCAGAGTAAAGAAGCTCAACTTGATGTTCTCTAGGTGTAAACGATTTCGTGTGAATATGATCATTGAAGAAAAAAGCCATTGATAATTTAATTTGGTGACAAAGTAATTTTATAAATTCAAAATTGATAAATTATATCAATGTTATTTCACTTATAACAATACAATTTTTAACTATTGCTTTTGTTTCTGTGTATATACGTCCCATTTTACTCTTACCGTCACTGTATATAAAATAAACAGACTAGAATTTGTTGGCTAGGTTAGGGCAAACCAAGCATAGCACAGCACTATATATACTATAGCAGCTTATATATAGCTATAATAGTATATTAGACGCCTCTAATGGATTTGAACAGAACTAAAACGACAATTTGAAAGGGACGTTGTGGAGAAAAATTAGACAATAATAAAAATGCAAAGAATAATGTCAGAAATACTTATAGGTTTAGTGTAAAATACTGTGAAATCAGATCATTAGACGAAGGAATTATTTTTCATCTAACGTCACTTAATTATAATAAGGTGGACGAGTAAGTACTAACCTATAACCTACACTATGGTGAGTAGCATGACTTTTACAGTATATAATAATGTATAATTTACTACTATTGTCAGTTGTCGTGTTAATGTACATTCCAAAATTAATTTTCAACCCTACATTTTATGTTTATAAAGTGTTTATTATCAAAAATTAAATATTAAAATATCCTGGTAGTTCACTTTCATCTTTACATATAGCATTACAAAAAAAAATCATGTTATTACTGTAAGTGCAGAGAAAATGTTAAAATTGCAAGTTTAGATAAAAGTTTCAATTATTTAATAAAATAAAATATTTTTCAGATCAATCTTCATTTATTAATTGACAAAAATACAATTAAGTAAAAAATTGAGCATGGCTTCAAAGCCTAGACCAATAACTTTATTTGAAAGTGTTATGTGGGGTACTTCACAACAAGTACAAGAGATATTAAACCAACGTGATTTAACATTTGATGAAAAATGGACCGACTATGCTCTCTTACTTACTGCATTACGAAGAAAACGTAAAGAGATTGCAAAAATACTTATACGCAAAGGTTGCAGAACACAAAAATTACCAAGAACTGATGTTTCTGACACTCCTCTTCATTATGCTGTTAAAATGAGTGATTTTACAATTACGAAAATGCTATTACTAAAAGGAGTATCTGCTTGCGATTTAGATCAACATGGAGAAACACCGTTGTGTTCCGCTATGAAAATGAAAAACTATGAACTTGTTGATTTGATCTTAGATTCAATAAATGATATAAGCAGTTTTAATACTTCCAATAATGATGGACTCTCACACTTTCACATTGCTTGTATGAGAAATAATGTTAAAGTTGCTGAAAATTTTTTGAAAAATACAATTAATATAAATTATTCTGTAAACTTTAGTGCAAAAGAATGGTCTGGTTATACAGCACTTCATTTAGCAGTAGATTATGACTGTTTGGATACAGTTAAATTACTTTTAGATCATAAGGCAGATATAAATATTAAAAATGCAGATGATATGACACCTCTCCATTTAGCTATACAAAAACAGAATGATACCATGGCTAATTTAATTTTATCATCAATTAAAGTTCCAAATTACAATCCTATGGATAGTAATGGATTTTCACATTTTCATATTGCTTGCATGAAGAATCATTTGACTGCAGTTAACAATTTCTTACAACAAAGTATTACAATTAATCAAAAAGTTAATATCAAATCTCCCATTTGGCCAGGATATACTCCATTACACTTTGCAGTTAAAGGTAGGAATAAGTAATAATATTCTAATAAAATATAAATTCATTAGAAATCATTTATTTTATAACTATTTAGTGCATTAATATTATAATATTTATCAATAATGCATTTATAATTAAAATATGCTACTTTTAGGTCCGCCAGTGAACAGTACTAGTCAAATATCAATGATTGAATTGCTTTTAAGATACAAAGCTGATGTAAATGCTAAAGATGTGCAAGGACTAACCCCTTTGCATCTAGCTTGTTTACAAAGTAATAAAAAAATTGTAAAACTGATGGAAAGTATTATCTGTACAAGAGCAGATATGGAAAAAATTCAACTTTGTGATAAATTATCCAAAATTATCTCTGAAACTAAACAAACTGAAGTAGTGGAATTACTTTTAAAGCATAACGCCGATATTAATGCTAGAAATATATCTAATGAAACACCTATATTTTATCTTTACCAGAATGATCGGTCAAAAATTTTCAATAAAAAAGAATATGGAGATTTATTGAAAAGTGTCATTGAAGGTTTCAACGCTAAACGTAAAGAAATATTAAAGATTCTTCTTGATCACAATGCAGATGTAAAAGTTTGCAATGATATGGGTCAAACGATATTACATGTTATAGCTAGTATGAACCAAAAATTCGATGAAACATATAAAGAAGAATATACAGAATTAATTTTGAAAAAAGGGGCTGATGTCAATGCTGAAACTATTTATGGTACAACTCCTCTTCATATAGCTGCTAAAAATGGACACTCAAAACTTGTAGAACTTCTTTTAAAGTACAAAGCAAATATAAATTGTTTTACAAGTGATGACCAATCAACAGCGTTACATTTAGCTACTACATATCAGCAGACGAAAGTCATAGATGTACTTTTAAAAAATGAGGCAAATGTAACTGCCACAAAATGTAATGGAATGAGTATGCTTCATATTATGGCTTTGATGAATCCCGAATTTTCTGAAAAAGATGATTTTACAGAATCTTATGATAAAATAATCAAAACCTTTATAGAATGTGGCTGTGATATCAATGCACAAGATATCAATGGAAGAACACCATTACATTTAGCTTCTTGGGAACACAACAATGCAGCTATTTGGGCTTTTATGCAACATTTTGCTGACATAAATATTGAAGACTTTGCTGGAGAAACTGCACTGCACTTTCCCATAAATAATACTGATAGATGTGTTAATATCTATTGCATGTTTAGGGACTATGTGAATATGTTGAAACTTACTGGATTGCATATCAGTGAAAAAATTGACATATGTTACTCTGAATTATATCGAGATCTACCTGATTTAAAAGACGATTTTTTATTACACTGTCGAGAAGAGATGGAAAGAATGAAAAATATGCAAATTAGTAATTATGTATCGTTATTTGATATCATTTTTAAAAACTCTACAGAAATGGAAGTTTATGCAGGTAATGAATTGTTTGAGAGGATCTTAAGATCTGACGATTTTGAGAAGAAATTTAACATTTATAGTAATTTATTAAAATCGCAATACAGAAAAGGTTTAAAAAGGAAGGCATTATTAAAAGATGCCAAAGATTCTTTGGAATTTTTTATAGGATTTAGGCTTCTGGACTCTTGTTCTGAAAGAATATTTCAGTATTTAGATGATAAAAGCTTGAGTGATTTAAACAAAGCAAAAATCTTGACGATTTGTAATAAGCCATTTAATGAACAAAAACCTGTATACAATCTAAGCGAATGTGCATCCACAGAAAAAGCTCTTGAATATTTTCAAAAATTGTTCAATAGACAAACAGAATGAATAATTTTATTAAAAATTAATTATTATTCTTTTTTTTTTTTAAATTATTGAAAGAGTGTTGGAAATTACTGTTATGATATGTGTAAAATAAAATTCTTATTTTAGATGAATGTTTAGCATATTTAATACTTTATTCGATATAGTAGGTATGATTTTTCTTTAATAGGTACAAGATTGAAAACACGAATCTAAAATTCAAATTTAATGTAACAAAATATATTTATTTAAAATAATGTCGGAAGTAAAAGGTAGGATCTCAGTATACATACATTTTTTTGAACATAAAGATTCCCACAAAAAAGTTATGAGGTACTGAATACGTTATTTTTTAAACAAAGATAGTGATAAATAATATTAATAGTATTTATAGAGGTTTTTAAATTACATATTTTATAATAGAATAATTTCAAATATTATTGAATTCTTATGCAAACCTTTTCACTTCTTTATGTGGTATTGTGTCGAACTGCTTTTGACTGGTCCACCAATTTCTCAAGTTCGATGTTTCGTTTTATCAATCGGGAAATAATGATTTTGTATCTACTTATTAAACCATTGGCTTGCTCAGATTCTTCCCCTGTTTAAATAATTGAATCATAAGCGATTTATTTTTACTACATTTCATTTAATTTAATATTTAGTCTAATAACAGTATTCATAAGCTGTAGCAATTCATAAGCTGTAATATAAAAAAGACAATATTAATTATTGATACCTCTGTTGAAAACATCTATTATAATTAACATATAATATAATTAAAAATAATGACTCTGATGCTTGTTTGAATTAAATAACCTGGGTGATTTAATACACCTTTATTATTCAGCTTTAATATACTTATTTGCATTAAAAATTGTCTTCTTAATTGTTTATTGGGAAAATGTACTTTTTCTTTTATAATGAGTTTTTTTTCTTCATTTTAATATCTCTGTAACTGTAATATCCCAACTTCAGTATCACCATTCGAAAAAACAACTCAAAATACGTCGGATATGATCTTTTTCAATTTTTTTCAAACCTTTTTTTTAGTTGAAAAAAAGTCTTGAAAAAAATGTTGAAAATTCGGGGTCTTGGTCGTTAATGGGTTAAGGTGGTTCGAGCGTGAAACGAAAATCCATAGAATTTAATAAAATTTGGGTATATTGTTCATTATTATTAAATACACCTGATCGGAAAATTTCAGATCACATTACCCACCAAAAATTTGAGAAAAAGCTACTTGAAAATCACTTATTTAACACAGTTCTTATGGCGAGTTCGTAGTTTTTCACCGGAAGTAATATCATTACTTTTTACAAATTCCTTTAAACTTGATGAAAAACTACATATTGAAAGTTGAATTGTTCAACTTTGCAATAGTACTCTAAGAATTACACCTTTCCGACAATTATAAATAAATATTTAACGATAAAGTTGAGGATATATAGGTTACGGAGACCGTACCATGGTTTTATTTGGCGCGAATTTAAATGTCAATAAAAATCATAGTTATATATTTAAATTCTCTTTTTATCTTAAATGGATGTATAATGCAAGCGAAAAATGTGTAATTGATAAATTCTTACTTTATTTTTATTATGGTAATGAATAGGAAGCACATAAAAATATAAGTAAATTAGAATCATGTAATATGTTAAGATCTTTTATTATTAAAATTTTTTGAATAATTTATAAATACATTTGTACTAATAACAAATATATATGTATATATATTTATATATTACATCTCATTAAGTTAGTAAGATCATAAATTATTAATAAAAATATTATTTTATAGTATCACGTTTAATAGAAGTTTTACTTTATTTTTGGCGAATGATTCTCTCATAATAGTTGGTAATCTTTAAATGAAATGTAAGTATATTAAATAATTATGTTTTAGCAAACATATTGCATATTTTTTGCAATGTTTTCTTATCATTAGTAACTTTGTGAAGCTGTAGTGCATCCAAGCGAAACTATATGCGTAAGTGGTTATGTGAACGACGACTACCAAGCCGCAAGGCAGACACGCGTATACCTAAAATATCCGCATGCGCGCTTACAGGTGAAGGCACCGCATTAATCATACGACCAGCAAATAAATCACTTCAGTTATAAAGTAATTACTAAACTTAAAAACGTTATTGAAATTCCTTGATTTTATATTATTTCATTCTTAAATTGCCTTTAAGGCATTTAAATAACTTTTTTAATGTGATTGTCATATTGACTAGAAAGTCGCGCTCGATCCACCTTAAGAAGAGTTTTTTGTGTGTAACACCATTGATTAATACTCTTTCTAGTATATCTGAACTGCAAAGTAAGCAAGCTTATCAGGCACATTTTATTGTGATTGTAACCATCTAGCAAGATTTCTTTAAATTAAAAGTATCAAAATTTAAAAAAAGTCGCGCACTTGTTTACATCGATCACCAGGCTATAGCCTATATTATAATATCGGCAGCAGCGTTTGAAATGAGATTTTAGATAGTCGCAAGTACTGAATTTAAAATTTTTTCAGAGCGGTTATACAAAGCAAACTGTACCGAAAGTTAAGAAGAAAAATTAGACGTTTGCCCGTTAATGGGTAATTTTTTATATATATATATATATTTTTTACTTTTATTTACTACTATAGCTATTTTAGCAATAAAATTAGCGCTTACAGTTTTAAATTACTTACATAATAGAGCATTTTTCTTCTTCGTTTCCTCATGAACCTTGTCCGAGAGTTTTCGTAATTCGTTCGATTTTTCGTTAAAACTTTTTAATAGATTCTTTAAAGATTGTACTTCTTTATCCGTTTTATTTTTATAATTAGCGAAATCGATCTGTACGTCTTCTCTTTCTGCAAGTCGCTGTTGAAGATCATCGATTTTTTCGTTGGCATCGTCCAATTTGTCCCGAAGTATTTTATCTCTTTCTGCAACTTGCTGTTGAAGATCATCGATTTTTTCTTTTGCATCGTCCAATTTGTCCCGATATGCTTGCGTACGTCTGGCTTCGTTTTCTATAAATATACATTATACGTATCAACAATTTTCATTAAATTATTTAACTATAACTATAAGCCCAATTAACTACAAACACTTTAAACTTTTTTTTTAGTAATTTAATCATGTTAATTTACATTTATGTTAATGGTAATATAAATTTAATGTTAATGTCGACAGAACTAGATCGATTACGTTTCTTAAACTATAATAAATAAAAATAGCAAAGTTACTTATGTCAACTGTACTTTAATAAACTAATAATATATTTTTATCGTTCTTACAGTCTTTTTACATTAATATGGACAGTCGACTGCCTTTGTTAACGAATTTTTTCTGTTCAGGATTTGGGGAGCTGTTTAATTATTTTTATTAATTTTATTTACATATTTCAGAATCTACGGGCGTGATTGTAAACAATTTACATTAATGTAAAAAGACTATAAAACCGATAAAAATATATTAGTTTATAATAAATAAAATTTGCTATTAGAAAAAAAAAACTGCAACTATCACTTATGTTCTGTTTGTGCAAAGTATAGATCTTATTAGACAATTGATTTTTACATTTAAAATAAAACTTATGAGATGTTCAAAATTTGAAATTAATTTTAGTGTAAAATAACCTACATGTGCAGAGAGTGCATTTGCTTATAATTCTAAACGAAACGAGTAGTCGTATCATTTTATTATACACATAATGATTTAAAGAACCGATAATTGAGGCTAAACTGCAAATTATACCTAATTTAATATTTAGAATTTCCAACTTGTTCAACTTCAAATTGAATTTTCTTAACTCCTCCTGGCAATCGTCCAGAACGGTTGTCTTTTCTGCAAGCTCTTGTGCTTGTTCTCTTACTTTAGATTTCCATTCCTGAAGCATATAATCGCGATCGACGTTGTGACTTTGATCCGCAAACAGTTTGTCATGCAAATCTAATTGTTTCTCGAACTTGACCTTATAGTCGTTGCGTTCCTGGTAAATTTGATAAACTTTTTGGAAAATTTGATAATTGTTCACTGCATGAGATTTTCCAGACTCGCTAGAGGAGAGCAGCATATCCGGACTCAATATCATGTTTGGTTCGTATACAACCTAGAATTGAATTGGAGTGCATATTCTATAGTTAAAAATCGTTTTATAACTCAAAATCTTTTTTTAAGTGTTTCCTTGAGTGGAAAAGTTTTTCATTTTGGAATGGTCAGTATCTTTTTATTTGATCATAGATTGGGTAAAGATTGGATAAAGATTGTGTAAATAATTCATAAAAAATTCTCGCCCTCGGGTTAATTAACCCATCAATGTCCATGAGTAAACCAACGCAAAAATAGCCAATTTTACTATTAGCCGTATAAGGCAGTTTGTAAATAGTACATTTCGCAATTAGTCAGCGAAGGAAAGTATCTTGACGAGGGTGACAATCACACGAGTCGAGATTACCTGAGCGCATGTGTTGCGTACAATATTTTTTCATACAACGTGCGTAAGGGCTGAGTTTTTGCACGGTGTGTGGAAAAATAGATTTTTCGCATCCTGATAGTCTTAATTCTTGTTATACATATTATGTCCAGTAATGGAGATTTGATAAGTTTATTTACGCTGATTTACTAATGGTTCAGAGAGCTCTTTGTGCAAATTTATAAAAGTTTTTATTGAATTTTCCAAAATGTTATCTGTAATAATTAGGTAGGTATTTTTTGTCAAATTATAATATCAAAGAGTTCATGAGCTTCTTTTATATTCAAATATTTGAAAATTAAATATACTTATGCTAATAAATTTTACAACATGTTAACAAAGTACATTTTGGAGTATTTTTTGTGTTATAGTATAATAGTGATAGAAATCCACGCAAAAATCCACTTTCCTGTTAAAAATAACCATCTTAAATACTACCTGATTATTTTCAACTGGGTTGTGCTTCATCCACTTCTACGTAAAAACTTACGACGTCTTACTTACGTCGTCAATTTCGAAATGATTTTCTGTTAGATATTATACTTTCTTTTCCATCTTATTAAATTTTGAAAAAATCTCTAATTAAAAAAAAATTAAGCACTTGGAAAAGTTGCGGGGCATTTCACCGTGTAACTGTATAATATATGCGGCAACCCTCATATCTGCATGTCTAAAGCTCCGACGTTATTCCTACTAAAAAATCTCACCTGAGATCTCATGCTAAAATCTCATTTAAAACGTGCAAAATGCAAAAAAATCATTACATGAGATTTTAACATGAGATCTCAGGTGAGATTTTTCAGTAGGGATATCAAAGGAACTTTAAAAAGCTATAACTTTTTCAAATTCAACTCCTTTTGAAAATTATAAAAAGAATTAATTGTTAGTTTGGAAACCCTATTAAAGAAAAAATTGATAAAAGTTTGAGGACTAGAGAAATTATAAGAGCCCATGGTTTTTTATTTACCCAAGAGATGCAGTCTGCGATGCGCCCCTGCTGCAGTTTCTCCTGCCGCGTGATTCTGGCGATAAAATGCTCCCTGTTTGGACATTGGACAGCACAGCCGAGCAACAAATACAACATCGATTCCGCCTCTCTCACATTACTGTCCGGTGCTTCAGCGAGACTGGAGACGTCGGGTAAACGCAGAATCACGTGACGCAAACTGTTTTCATAGTAATCGCGCAAGTTGTCCAGGATTGCATTAAGATTGCGAGAACGCAGAGACGCGTCATAGTTTGATGGCCAAATGTTCGCATTTGTGACTCGTATATTCCTGTAACGTTTAGCGTTCGAAACTTTTGATTATGATGGAAGTTTTTTATTTAAATGTTTGATCATTTTTATGGATTTGTTTAAAATCATGGGATTGCAGGTAAACATCGACTAAAGTAATTTAATGCAAAAGCCTACTTGATTTCGAATATATGTGTTCAGAAATAATTTAAACGCATTGCTGTACGTACATTTAACATGGAAATATAGTGTCTTTTTATATTAATTTTACTATAAGTTTTTGGGTAATGAACAAAGTAAAATACAAAGTTTAAATTCACATTCAATACTATATAATCTTAGATTAACTTACATTTGAAGGAAAACTTCGTGAATTAATACTCCGTCTATAATTCGATCGTATGTAAGATGTTTCGAAATTGATGATTCGAGACTGTCCTCCAGACAGGAGGAGAACTATACGTGTACGCGTAAAAAAATAGAAGGCATTATTTTTTAATTAGCTGTTTTTTTAACAATAGCAATTAACAGTATCTGGATTCTTTTTACCCATGCAACAAGTGGTCCATTTAAAAACTCAAAGACTGAATGCTCCATTTCTTATGCTACCTATATATTTGATTCTCTGAAATTAGAACAAATATCATAATACTCAGAGCCAATATCAATAAAGAAAATTAATCTATGAAAATTAAGAAAAAGTATAAGTATACGATGGAAAAGTAGAAAAATGGAAAAATCTATAAAGATATTATAAAGAAGATTGTAGTGATTGTAAATAATTAAATTAGAAAGCCGATTAAAATATTTTTTCACAAAACACTTTTTAGAATATACCTAATAAGGTGAGCTGTACTCGTTTAGGCGAGGGAAAGGAAACTCAGGTACCAATTATAGACGGTTTTATTTCATTGTGTCCCAAACTGACTATATATACATCATACACGCTACTATCACACACCTTCACACGCACGCATCTTCACGTACTCGCACACATTCTTACGTTATCTGCATATATTCCATAAGGTTCCCCATATATATACAAGAGTAAGAGTATCTTTTGTACGACTGTACACTTATATTAGTATGCACGTTTTATTGTGCCTATTTTTGCTTACCTATATAGCTATACTGATGTGTTTTGAGCGCACAATATTTAATTTAAGATTGCAGGAGTTTCTTTACATCTAGTCTTTTCGGACTGCTTGCAAGGGCCTTACGAAACAAAGGAACACATGTAAGGAACAAGAAAAATACATTCTCAAATTGGTTACTATACTGTGCGTACATATATCCAACGAATTTAGTAATGGCGTTTATGTTTTCTTTGTTATATTAATAATGCATACCGTGTTGGAATATCTCAGGTTTGGGAAAGTTCTTAGGTGGGATCTCAACTGAAATTTTATGCCAAAATTAGTTAAATCTTTTCACGTTATTTTGTTTTGTATTATAGGTAATAGGTATATTTTGTATCACTTTGTGTAGAGTTGTACATGTAAAGTATCGTGCTGTAAAATTATATATATACTTTAACTACGGAAAATAGTATTCGTACAGTATATCCCCAGTATTCCCGAGATCCATTTATAGCTTAATAATCAACGTATTTTTTCGTTCTTATTTTTATATTTTGTTTTTTCGTGCGGATGTCTTGACAGAATTTGAATTATAACCTACATAAGATCTGTACGTATATACATGGTCTGTATTAGTTTCGGTTATCTCAATAACATACAAAATATTTCTTTAGTAAATAGATAGTTAGATTATTTATAGATTGTTCATTTTTAGAATATATATATATATATACAGCAATCTACACGTATAGATCAACTTTTTCGAATGTTGTTACTTGCGTCAGAAACTTAAGTTTCTGTATTCACACAATGTTCAATTAGGTATATAAGTAGGTATACTACATATATAAATACATATAAATTATTTTTTACTTCAAATTTGAGGTGAAATCAATAATATCGCAATTAAAGATTAAACGATAAGACTGTAAAGGGTAACTTAATTCTTCATTTATACAGTATAATGTAGGTGTAGAAAGAGTTAAAGGTATGTATAACGTATACGTATATTCAAATGTTCTGATTTCTGAATACTTATAAATTCGTTCGGTCAGATTTAAATGTATATGGTGATTATATTAGTTAACAATAGACTAAAAAATTTTTCCACTTTTGTTACACACATTGATTTATGTTAATGAATAATTAAAAAAATAATCTTTGAAAATCATTTAATAGTAGCTTATGAAAACTGTTTATATTATTGTTATTGTAAATAAAATGTGTTGCAAAAATAAAAGAATATTAAAAGTGTCAGAATAATATCATGCTGATTGATTCATTTCTTAACCTACATTTTGTTATTACTTAAATCTATGCTTTCAGAGTTCTTGTAATATTATTATATTCCATTATTGACAAAAATATAAATAAGTATACGGATATTTAGAATTTTTTTTATTTAGTAAGATATTTTACTTACACGCACATTTAGAAAAAAAAGAAAACGTTATTTTCAGGAACTATGTCATTATTATCTATTCGTTTAGTCCTTACAGAATATACACACGTCTTTCTTCGAAACGTAATTCCATAGGTTAAGTATCAGACAAAGAATCACGGGATCAGGAACTGCAGGAACATGGTTATTGGTTCACATGGTTGCAAACTTATATTTATTATATACCTATATTTATTATTTACTATATCAGAGATTAGTAACCATAGACGTAGTAAGTTTAGTAACTATATGATATCTATTCCGACCATTCCGGGTACTCTTACACGCTATTACCAACGAACTGAAGCTAGTATAGGGTCTATCTTCGTTGCTATTACTGCCTTACGAGGTATGTATAGTCAGGTTACAGGTATAGTCAGATGACATAGGCCAGAACCGCGCCAAGTCCTTTCCTGCGCGAGCTACCGCCTTCTAGCGGCCAAAGTCCCGAACCGTACGCAAAATCGGACTTCGCACGAGGAGGAGAAATGGCCAAATGGAGGAGGGAACATCAACAAAATAGTCAAGCGGCCGGGCCAACGCGAGCGCGAGCTCGTCTCAAAAACAATATACGCGCGCGCCCGAGAGGCCGAGACGAAAACTTTTTCATTTACCAAACTCGTATAAGTACAGTCGGAGTGAATTGATTCTGTCACCCCTAGCGCGTTAAAGCTAAATCTATAGGGGTGACATAATCAATTCACTCCGACTGTACCTATGATACGATAAAAATGTACATTTATGTATAATAAAAAAAAATTAATATTATTACATATATAGAAGTGAAAGAATGTACTATATTAATTAATTTTAAACACGTCGAAAAGCAATTACGAGTTTCAATCAATAGTTGAATATAATATTTTTATTTGTGGGCTAGTGCGCATGCCAATAATTTTAAATTTTTACCAGGGCCCCAGTTCGAATCTCGACCATGTCAACTTTTTTTTTCTACAAAACATTTGTTGTCGGACAATTATATAAATATTATTTAGAAGGTTAGAATTTAAAAACACATAGAAAACTTTTTTGCAAAAGAAAGTGAAAAAATACTTAAATGATACCTATCATCATACCTTTCCTATTTAAAAAATATGTGTCAAACGCATATTTCCCTACACTTATTCAAGTATATCTTCTTAAAATGTATAGTTTATAATTTCGATTTTTAAAAATTAATTAAAAATACTAAATTTTTGGTAATATTACAACGCCCCTTTAATAATTATTTTATGATTAAAATTATATACTTTTTATTTATGCTATTATGAGCAAGACTTTAGCATTAAAGTAAAGTCACATAATTTCTTTACTACATGACATGGAAAGGGCCCTTGCGATGGTATAGGTACTGTTGCAAAACGAACTACACGTAAAGCATCTTTGCAAGGCACTTAAATTATGATCACTGAGCAAATGTATAATTACCTTAGTAAAACTGGTTCAGACATAAAGTATGAAAAATTATACCCAATTTTAATTAATAAACCACAAATAATGCTTTCAAATAATTTTTAATAATAATTCAGTAACTTTTATGTTTCTGACAAAGACGTAACAGCAAGATGTAAAAAGCTTCTAAGCTAAGACCGTTAAGAATACCATTTTGAATCACTGCTATGTAATAGATTTAAAAAAATTCAAGTAAAGCTGTATTTATCGATAGTAAATCACACGAAGAATATGTAGCATAAATTGAAAATTAATATGCAAGTGTAAAGTAATGCAGATGTAAAGAGTTGTCGATTTATAATTATTTATACTTATTTTATAATAGATATTATATACTTATTGCATTCAAATATTTGTTAGACCTGAAGAAAATTATAAGCAAAGTATATTATTGCTTATTCTTAAAACTATTTGTTTGAGGCCGTGTAGCTTAATTTAACAATTATATTAAGGTTTTAAAATCAATTTAAATTTCTTTAGATTTGGTTCTTGAGTGCTATTAGACCTTTTGAACCTCTTAATTTGGATGTTTCTATATCTATTTTTATTGTATATTAAGAATGGTATGTTAGCAGCTCTTGAATTTCAACTAATAGTTAAGAAACAGTGTCATTTATGTGTATATAAACACGAAAAATAAAAAAAAAACGCATAAGACTACGGTCTGTATCTTTTTGAATCTATCAAAAAGTACAAATTGGACCATATGGATTTTGTTGTACATAACATGAACTAAATTCTCTGAAAGTTTCGTATCGTTATCCGTAAAATCGTGTTTTTTTAATTTTTAGCAAAATTCAAAGCCTCGCCTTGAGCTTAGTTTTACGAGTTTCGGGACGCTTAAGAAAGGAATCAAAGATCTTTTCAAGACAAACGGAACCGCGCAATGTTTGAGTCGATATCTCAAAAATTGGTAAAGTTGAAGCAGTTTTAATATCATCGAAATCGGCTATATTAGTAAAGGAAATGTTTTTTTTATGTTTGTGAGTGTGGAAAGCACGTTATCACA
>UELU01141094.1:0-11984 GCA_900490025.1 Megastigmus dorsalis | reverse complement strand
TTTGGGGTACCAACAGCATCAAATGTGGGAGTCAATGGTATAATATAGTTTCTGTTTGGTGCTGTCGGTGCGTCACACCTGTCAGGAGCTATCCCAAACTCTTTTCCATATAATAATCTGTTTAATTTTTTACATTGGCTTTCTATACAACTGTTACGTTTATTATATATATAATCAATTCATTAGGGAGTAGTGAATTGCTTGCGTTCAATTCAGTCTGAAATATTTTAGTCTGCAAAACTTTTAAGTATTATTCCTCAAAGCTACCCGAACCCTCCCATTCAATTAAAGATCAAAAAAGTTGCTTAGACGGCGCCATCACGGTGCATAAGCTCGCTATTTAATTCCACAATTCTGTATAGCTCGATATAAAAGATACGGCTGCAGGGGAGTCGCTCAGAATACAGATCAAATAACTCGTTTATCTCCTCGATAATTAGCAATAGCCGAGAGAGAGAATCGAGGGAAGAGAGAGTGAGAGAAGAGCTCGCCTACGCGACTTCGGCGGTGCGGCCGGCGCGCAAAGTGATGATCGGCACGGCGCTGAGAGCCACTGGAATGAGTTTATATGTCGCGCTATCGAGATGCATGGCACACGAAGCTGCTCGGCCTGCACGCATCGCATGCGGCGCGTATTCCGGGCCTAAAGCCTTCTCCAAAGACATTAACATACCGGCACATCCACACACACACACACACACACATACAAACACATACACAATCACACAGGCGGCGAAACTCTCGCGGCGCGAATCTATCTCTGCGCGTTTGTGTGTGTGTGTGCGACGCGAGCATCCAGTGAGCACAATTAACTCGTTATCTTATCGCGGACGGCGGCTACGGCGCGCGCCGACTCTTCCAACTCGAAAACATTAAGGTGTATATATATACCTTGCTTAATTTACACCCCGCAACAAAAATCGCAAAACTTGCCCTTTCCCTCGTTTATATATCCTTGTCCGTAGCCGCGACGTCGCTGAGGAGACAAGCCCAGGAAGAGGAGGAGGTGGAGCTGTTAAAAAAGAAGGAGTAGCGCGCGCCTCTGAGTGCGACCACCGACGCGAATCGAACCTACATATATATATACATCGGGGGTCCCTCTCCATCTTTTTCAACTCTTTTTTTTCTCTCTCCCTCTCTATTCCTCCTCCTTCTTCTTCGTTTTCGTTTTGTCTGGAGCTTGCGCTTGTACGTGTGAGTCCGCTGACAGCTTTATGCTGATGAAAGAAACAGGTGTGCCCGGACTTTGAGACTCCGCGTACCCATATAGTCGAGTCTGTCTCTCTCTCTGTGTGTGTGTGTATGTGTGCGTGTGTATGCGAGCGCGAGTCGAGGAGATAATCGTTTTATATCGCACGTTCCGATGTGCTCTGTGCGAAATTCATAATTTCGAAGGTTTTATGGAGGTGCGTTCAGGAGGTACATATTTTGATCGTGGTGTATGTATAATATGTGGTGTACGTATATGCGAAGGGCCGGACACGCGGGTCGAAATGGCTTTTTGTTTCGTCCTTTCTTTAATGGTTATGGTTATCAACGTGTGGATCCTGCGGCCCTGATCCGACCGAGCAGATAAGCGAGACACTTGACGATCGTTACTTTGTTTCTTAATGAATATGTTCCGAGCGAATGATGTTATGTATAGAGTTATTGCCGGGGTTCGATAGTTTTTTGCCGATTTTATTGACAGCGGGTTCGCTGTTTTTACCGGTCATACGAGACGTGTGCCGCCTTTAAAGACTTTTTCCATATCGTTTGATCATTGAACTTTGGAGGTATAGTCGAGAAGGGCTTGTCTATCAAAATGATCGATTAACTTCGCGAGAACACTTGAAAAATAAACTCTTCATTAAAAAAAATGCACATAACGCTTAATTAATGCAGTAATTTATTTTATTGGCTAATATTTTCTCCGTCCCCTCCGATCACTGATCTAGTGTCTCAACATCAGAAGCGCGTTAATCAGGAGTTAACATGTCTCGTGAAATTACCAAACAAGCCAAATAAAAATTCCGAGATATATATCAGCATAAACCCGACAAAAAATTTTTTTCCATCTTTCCATATCCCGAATTTCGTTATCTCCGCGTAACATACGCGATTCCCCAAAATTTATGTCACCCTCGGAAACGCCTTTAAAAAGCCTGCTCAACTCATCATTCCGCTTTTGCAAACGTCCACCACCAAACCAGTTTTTTTCTTTTTTTTTTTACTTATTACCTTGGACTCGAAAAACCCGTGCGAATTAGCGTAAAGTCGATGAGCGCGGTCGAATTTAGAAATCGATTACTATCCTCTGTATATGTGTAATGAAGGTGAAAAACGATTTTTCCCCTAATGAATAGTCTCTCTCTCTCTCTCTCGCACGGGGCTGTCGCGGTTGCACGCGTGCAGGGCAAAATAAACGAGCGAAAATTGGAATCTTATCGATCCCCCTTTTACGCTTGTTAGCGCGGCGCATCAGGCCGCGTGTGGCATTATGGTGTGTATATGTGTATGGAGGCGGAGGCGAATGCGCGCTCGCGCAGTTCTCTCCCTCTCGCTCGGGTTATTTGCACGCGTACGACGCGTTACATTGTAATGGCCCCGCCATTTACCAAGGCGACGAGAGCTCTTTCTCTTTTACACACACACACTCACGCACGCACACAGCCAGACGCACAAACACACAGACGCACCTGGTCTTTGGGTTAATCGCGAGGAGCGGCTACCACTACGCGGTAGGTCTGCGACGACTGGCTTCCTCCTTCTTCTCGGCTGCTGCTTCTCTTTCTCTCTCTTTTTTCCCCTCCACGAATGAGAGCCCGAGAGCATTCCGATAAGGTTAATCAGCGCTTGGATTCGAGATTTATGTGAAGCCCCAGTCCCGCGCGTTGACCGTATGGCTGTGTGACCGATGAGCGCGCGCGTCCATGCTCAAGAATGCGCGCGCCAGGCTTTCGAGAGGATTCTTATAGAACCTAGCCATGATTTAGACGTCCTCCTTCTTTGCTATGTATATTAAAGAGTTTCTCTTTCGATTGATGATAGCCATGACTGTCTAGTGATTTATATATATATATGTTCGTGTAACTTTTCGGATGCGTTTGTGATCTTTGGGTCTTTTATGATTAAAAATGTTTAAAAAGTAGTTAAAAAGCAAGTGGATATATATGTATATATATGATATATTACCAAATTATTGCATGCATAAAGACAATGCCTGCACTTGTACGGCTTCTTTCCGGTGTGCACTCGAGCGTGTCGCTTTAAATGCGAGCTTGACTTCGTTTGAAAGTTGCAGCTACCGTATTGGCACCTGTAAAGCTCATCCTCGTCCGAGTCGTGCATTCTCCGATGGCTGAAACCAATAATAATAATATTTCAAATATAATTATGATGATTATAGGTTGAAATTAAACGCATTTTCAACAATATAATACAAGTTTCGTCATTTTAGACAATCAAACGGCATATTTATATAGCGAGTATAATGTAGAAATAGCGGCGAGGAAAAAAGAGCGAAGAGGATAAGAGAAGAAAGTATAAATCCAAGTTCATATTTTAATTAACAGAGTATACGCGAGAGGTCGAGCATATAAAGAAGTGTGTATAGTACGCGGCTCGTTGCGAGCGGGGCATATATAGGAGCTCCGCACGCGAAAGCGCGTAGAAACAGGTAGACAAACAAAACGTGTTAATCATTTTCGATCTGCGCGGACTGCGAGAGAAGCGGTGGAAAGGGACGGGGGGTTGCCGCTACTGCTGCTGGGGAGAGAGTCGAGAGCTGGGAGCGCTGCTGGCGGGAAATCGAGCACGAGAGCGATTATCACTGCATATACGAAGCGTCCCCGCGCACATATAGCATATATATATATATATATATATATATATAGCCACGGTTGCAGCAGCAGCAGCCGCGAAGTTTATGGTTGTCTATGGACCAAAAGCGCGGTAGGCGATTACTGATTATGACTGATGCGATATGCGTGCGCGATATTACCATCTCTCCCGATGCTCTCTCTCTCTCTCTCTCTCTCTTCCTCGTTCTAGAGCGCGTGTGCCATTGGTGAGCGCGTTACTACTGCCTTTCTCTCTCTCTCTCTCTCGCCTATATCAGTTTCGAAATGCGTGACATGTTTAATTAAAATCCCGCGTGATTTACTCTCGGCCTCGTACGAGAGAGATAGAGAGAGAGAGAGAGAGAAAGGACGAAGCTCTGCACTTGTATATAGCGGTGTGCACAAAGCGGGGGTTGGGCTTTTGAGGGATATGTGCGCGCCGCGTTGACTGTGCGAAGTATGGAAGAGAGATAGAGATAGAGAGGAAGGGAGAAAGAAACGAGGAAGAAGCAGGAAATACTTAGACGGATAGGGGTTGGATAAAATGCTTCATACTTAATTGTGAGTGTTTGATTTGTAAAGCTGTTATTTGGACCTGCGTTGACGATCACTTATCAATGTTAATATACATATAAGTGGATAAAAAGTTGTTTCTGCTTAGTTGAATAGCATTAGAGCATATATTTTACGTAGTAAAACTCTTGTGTAAAATGTATCTTGTGAAAAAAGTTATTGCATTATTGCATTAATTTGTTTTTGGAAATTATTTCTTCGGTTGGAATCGTTGCATATAATTAAGCCGTTTAAAAATGCGAAAATCAGAAATATTATTTCCGTTACAAGTATCTAATAAACAATAATAAATAAAAATCGCTACATACAAATCATTCAATACAAAAAGAAATATAAGAAACAATTCACTCAAATCATAGTATTAAAACTGTAAACGTAAAAAATGGAAAATCCGATCTCAAAGAAAATTGTTCTCTTTTATTCATTCGATACAATGCATTCCAAGACATTTTTTGTTCAATTCAAGATCGCGTCACGTTCCTCTTTTCAAAGGCAATGGCGCGCCGGCGAATAAATGTTGATATAGGTAGTTAACACGAGGGCCTGGAACGAAAACGCGTTGCGTTTGATTTTTATGAAAACTCACCCACACACACGCACACACGATTCTCAATGAAATATCGTGAATGTCATCGGAAAGAGCGGGTGTTTAACGCGCGCAACTTTTGCAAACAAACGCGTATACACTGCACACACGCCTCATAGCTTACGGGCACCGCGCCGTGGCTCTTTTATTTTCCATCTCGTTCGCTGTCGGTCTCTCTCCTTTTTTATTTGTTATTTTTCCTTCTCTCTTCGTTTCTCCCTCTCTCTCTCTCTCTCTCTCTCTCTCTCTCTCTCTCTCTCTCCTCTTTGTTCGTTTTGCAACGGGGCTGTGAAGAGCGAAAAAGGGGTGAAAAAAGGTATGTAGGAGGAAGAGCAGTGGAAAATGTAGGGTCACTTAATTGCTGGAAAATTGAAAACGACCGAGCAAAGTTTAAATGTACTGCAAGCAGCGAGAGATGAATCTCTCTTTCTCTGGGGTAACTCTGCGTATTTTCGTTCTGCCGACTCTTATACCCAATGCTTTATATGCGACAAAATGTTCTAAGCACTTCTTGGTTTTTTTTCTCTTCTTTTTTTTTTCGTTTAAATACATATAAATTCGATAAAAATTCGCAGACCGGGCAGATTAAAGCGGAATATCCTTTATTCGAATCATTTGTTTTCCCTTTACACAGATACAGCTACATTTGTCAATTTATAAAAGTCACATGACAAAAGAGTTTGTTTTAAATATTTCCTTAACCAAAAACTTCTGTATAATAACGGTAATTCAAAAATTATTCTTCAGTGTATTCAACATCGCGCATATCAATCTGCACACACACTCTAATTATTATCGCTTTCTTTTATTCGTCCAAGCAAAGAGCAGAGATGCGCAATCATTTGGCACAATGAATCACAAGAATCAGTTCGGTATCGGAGGCTCGCGCGTAACCTTTCACAGGCGAGAAGCGGTAAGCCAACGGCGAATCTTCCATTTATCCTCCTGCGTATACAAATTATGACATCGCGGAGTGCACAATATTATTCAATAAGTCGAAATGGATTGTATCCCTTGTATTGCGCAAGGGGACATGCATCTTCGCACTTATCTTATTTACGGCCATTATAAATTACGCTCTCATCTCTCTCTTTTTCTCTCTCTACATATATGTGTATATATCTGTATACCATTCACGCGAAAATGCATATACATCTTTGGCGATTGTTTTTTCTCTCCTTTCTTTTTTCGTCACTTATGAATTATGAAATAAGCGCGCTCCTTCCCTCTCTCTCTCTCTCTCTCTCTCTCTCTCCCTCTCGAACAAAATCCAGCGCGTTTATACGAGAGAGAGAGAAAGAGAGAGAGAGAGAAAGAGCGTAGGCGAGTACCCCGCCAATGAAATTATGGGGGGCAGGTGTGTCACTGGTTCCGCAGAAAAAAACGACGAGAAAGAGAGAGAGAGAGAGGGGCAGCACGCACACTATTGGCAACAATTATCATACACGCCGTCGAGAAATGTAACTGACAATTTATGGCGCAGAGTCCGGTCTCTCTCTCTGTCTCTCTCTGTCTGGCGTATATACGCGTGTGTATACGCGCGCGCGCGATGGGGCTATAACGCGCATCCGCTGCATGCTACAGGTGTAGCCACCTGACGCGCGCGCCTACATACACCCGAGAGCCGTGAGTTATAAGCGCGCGATTAAAAATGATTCTTTCACTCCTGCCCGCGGACCACTCCCACTACCTTGCCCCCACCCCCTTCTCATGCATAATTAAAGCTGTGCCGATTTTGTATCTCTCCTTTATAAAGCATATATGCTTGTTTGCGGGGCCTGCATCTCGTCGAGGGACAGACGCCGATACAATGTTGCCGTTGGATACGAGACGCACAGCCGTTTGCTGTGTGTCGATCGACGATTGCGAGCGTGTTTTTCTTTGTTTTTTGGCGTCTCGGGTGAAACTATGGTGACGCGACAGAGGGGCGCAGGTTGAATTGCCGTTCATGGAGGATTTCGATCATTCGAATAACGTACCAGCGCATTGTATAAGTAAAATAGGCTGTACGCGTCGACGTGAGTGGAGTTGCTATAGTGTTCAGGAAAGTGTGTGGTATCGCTAAAGCCGTAACTCAATTTTAATTAATAATGTTCCAAAACTGTTTTGCATAAACTATGCGCTCGCGGTTTATGCACGTGTTTACTGAAGAAGAAATATTTGTATTCCATTAAGTTTTTGGAGTGACAATTATTTCTAGTGCAATTCATGTTAATTGCAGTATAGCTTTACTTATAGAGCATTTTAAGGCGGATACCTGTACGAAGCTTTTAGTAAGCATAAGTTATATAACGGATGAAAAACCAGAATTTTAAGTATCATTTATGGACAAGAAAAAAAATTGTAATCTTTTGAAGCGTAAAATCAATTTACAGGTTGAGGAGCAATTATGCTTCCACTTGAGTTATTAATTTAATTGGCAATGCCGAGACCTTGGCAAGTCAGTAAATTTTCAATAGTCATCAAAGTTTTTAACAATTTTAATTTGACAATTACTTGTCAACATCATAACCCCACCTGATGTGAAATAATTTTATTTGCTCTACATATTCATTTTACAAAATTTTGAGATGATCGTATTAAGATTGCAACAACAAAAAAAGCGGAAAAGCGGATTGAAATCAATACTTTTTATCAAACATACTTTTTAGAGTCAAATAAAAATTCCTTATAATTTTCGTTCTGACATACACGCAGTAATATGCCCATTAAAATTCATTACCGCAACACACTGGCGCAGGCCTTGCAAACAGTCGCAAAGTCTTGAATCGCATTAAAAAAAATATATTTCTCTAAATAAGCGTCACGCGAAAAAGAGAAAGGGAGAGGAAAGAGAGGGTAAATGCAAACAGCTGGGTTAAGGGAAATTTGTTTAGAATGAACGGCGCGCCGAGAAGGGAGAACGGGTAGACAAACGTAGGAGAATAAAAAAAAAAAAGGAGTAGAGGAGGAGGAGGAGGAAGAAAAAACATGTATTAGCCGTGGGGAAAAGCTCTCGACGATATCCGAGCGAGGCTGTTGCCTGCATAACTTTTAAGCTAGCGCGCGATGCGGCAGACGCGTTGGCGCTTTTATTGGACGCGAGCACGCCGAGAGAGAGAGAGAGAGAGAGAGAGAGAGTGCGTGCCTGCGTGTACAATGTCCCTTGAGTTTACTGTGGTCAAAGAACTACAATGCCCAAAGTCCGGACGAGAAATTTATCTGCTTTGGGAAATTTTCTCTCTCTCCCCTTTACCTATCTCTCTCTCCCGTTTGCCTCTCCCCCTTTTCGTCTAATTCGCGAGTGCTGAACAAAGCCATCAATTTTGCGACCTCGTGACTTTTAAACTCTTTACCTGCTTGGCTCTCGTATATACCTTCGAATTCAGTGTAATTAGCGATTTTTAATGTCGCCGGTGCTTAACGCACTTGATTCCACTACTAAATTTTCGATAAATTGCAATGTTAAACAATGACATTATTGCCAAATTTTACTGCAGGTTTCTCTACATATTAAATCACAATTAATGTACAGATAATTAATGAAGTCGAATAAGACTCGATAAGACTGCAATTATATGTTGATCGACGATACCTAATAAGCAGCGTTTTAGTTTTGGCAGCATAGGAACAGTCGTCGCATTGAAACTGCCTTTTGAAGCGGGTCTCATGGACGATCGAACGGTGACGCTTCAATTCTGTCGCTGTTCGAAGAATAGTTGGACAGCCAGGAAGTCCACATCTGTACGGTTTTCCCTCGTGTCGCAGCATGTGTTGTCGCAGCGCGTGCCTACAAAATAAATCAATGATAATATTATTAGAGAAGATATAACACTATTACGTATATAGAAATGTCGCGAGGTCTTAGGAATCGGCATTGTAAGTAGTAATGCAGCATGTAGATAGCCAGTGGTTAAGAAGACTGCCGATGTTCAGGACGATTGAACCTTTACGATCTGCTTTGAATAACTCTATCTCGTATCTCTTTCATTAGTTACTACTCTATCGATACTCTGCGGTATCAGTAGAACAATTTATTAAAAAGTATACTCAGAATAATTTTATGTAAATATTATATATTTTATTTTTAACTACACTTTTTCCAGCCTAAAGTTTGCATTCACTTATTTTGCCCATACAGCCTTTACAGAAATATTTCCGTTATTTCACTGATTCTAAATGGAACAGAATATTTGTACTTTTTCTTCGCCTATTAAGAACAGCAATAATTAAGTAAGAATGATTCTGAATATATATATACATATAACAGCACCAAAATAGAATGAGAACTTCCCTTGAAAACTTAAGGTACATATCCTGCAACCATCTATTCAGTATTTCTTTAATTGAGGCGATCAAAGCCTTTCAAAACTAGCAGATGAAAAAAAAAAGCAAAAAAAAAACCAAGGTATCACAGTAAAATGTCTATTGTAGCGGAGACCGCTTTATTAGCCAGGAATAGACCGTATGAGAGACAAAGGACCCCATGCACTCGAGTAAAAAGAAGAAGAGAAAAAGAAGAAAAAATGGCCAACTTGAAGAAAAACACCCGAGCCTGCCATTTATCATCATCAATTAACGAAGCCTCGCGGTGCACCAGCAGCACCAGCAGCACCAGCAGCAGCAGTGGCAGCAGCAGCGTCGGAGGAGGAGAAAATAACAAACAGCGATTTAAATTCAACCGCGAAATCCACCTGTTTACCAGGGGAAGAGAGGAGAGACTGGGCCTCGTACACACACTTGCTCACTTGCATACGCACACACACACACGCGCGCGCACAGACACAAAGAGCCACGTACGTATGCACACTTACACCGAGCTCGGCATTGAGCACGTACAACGGCAGCAGCGCACAGAAGGCTTCTGCGGGAACAGCACGAAATCATTTCTTTTCTTTTTTTCTCTCTCCTTATACCCTCTTACCAGCAGCAGCAGTACCAGAAGCAGCACCAGAAGCAGCAGCAGCAGCAGCAGCAGCAGCAGCAGCAGCAGCAGTAGCAAGGACGATTTATAGTACAGCGAAGAATGCCGCGAACAAAAGGGCATCCGATTTTTTTCGATAGCTCCTACCGGCTACCGAGAAATTCTTGCGCGAGGGCATATATCGGAAGCAGCAGCAGCAGCAGCAGCAGCGAAGGGGGCAGCGAGAGAAGAAAGGACGCCGAGAGAGAGAGAGAGAGAGAGAGAGGAGGACAGGGCAGTGCAGGCTGCAGGCAGTAAGGACACCCGGCCGCGTATATAAACGAGAGAGATAAAGAGGCGCGCGGAGCGGGGGAAAGCGGGGGAAAGTGGGGGAAAGTGGGGGAGGAGAGAGGGTATGAGAACGCGCCGAGCGTAAGTCGGTATACAGGGACCGTATGGCGTGTGCATGGTGCAGCAGCAGCAGCAGCAGCAGCAGGAGCGGGCGGCGGCGGTGAGCGTGCAGGAGGGAACCGCGCGCGGCGAGAAAGAGCCGGCGAGAGATCTGGGCCGTCCCATATAGCGAGGCAGGGCCGCAATTGGCCGCGCAAGTGTAACGCCGCGGTTTTACATTGTAAGGACGCCCGCCCTCGCATGAGAAATCACGGCCGCTGTGTGTGTATACTCCGCGCTGCGGGCCAGCAAGCCGCGACTCGACGACTCGGAGCGCGAGCCACCAGCTCTTACTGAGCCTTCTTTCTTATCGGTCCTCTCTCTCTCTCTCACTCTCTCTCTTCCTCTCTTGCGGTGAGTTCTGATTTGCGGGGTACAGGTGAACGATCGGAAAATCGTGGTGTCGCGCCTACCTCGACTAATTCCTACATTATCTATTTTATAGATGTCGAGTAGACGGCTGAGGATTCATTTTTGATAATGGCAATAGAATTATGTATATATGTTTTGCTAGAAATTCGAGTGGGTTCTTTAGACAAAATTCAGCTTCTAAACTGCTTGTAGGTAACTGCAAAAGTAAAAATCCACAATCTTCTATTAAAAATCTGTTGAGCATATGTGCAGATTAAACTTGTTTTGTTAAATTATAATGTTATTTTTCTTTTATTAAATAGACAAAGTTAAATACCATAAAGTAATAGCGTATTTTCTTATCAGGTAAAGAAATGTAAGGTTAAAATTACTAAAAATATTTTATAATATCGAATATTATAATTAAAATATACAATCAATCCTATATATATATATCATACTATCTATCTTAAATGATACATATAAACAATTATTTTTTTAATCTTTATGATGAAAATAATACACTGCTGCATCATCACCTAATTACCCCAAATCCATGGTCGGACAAATAAATATTTTCCTTATAATCGAAACGAATTCCAGATTTTTCGTGTATATAAAAAAAAGGGAAACAAATCAAACCGATTGAGAGAGAAGAAAAAAATTAAATTCTACCAGTTCTTTGAAAACCCGCGCTGTCTTGAAATCCTTCCTAAAAAAAGGGACGGCTCCAAAACCGAATCAGTTTCATCACTCACATAAAATATAATGCTCAAGAGGTTCGGCCTAAACTTGTACGCGAAGAAGAAGAAGTAGAAGATAAAAGAGTCTGCACGCAAAAGAAGAATCAACTCTCCAGCCGCTTAGAACAGTATAATGTTTTCGCTTCTTTTCGGAATGTCGCAGCATAGGCGCGAGGATCGTCCATATAGAACGAGCGGTCGGTTTCTGTATAAGCCATGGACGATTGAGCAAAAGCGGATACCGTCAATCAGTGTGATTTACCTGCGGAAACGCCGTCAGCCCGTGAAGCATTCGTTTACCCATCGAACTCGCTTTCGCTCGCACGGACACACAGAGAGAGAAAGAGAGAAAGAGAGAGAGAGAGAGAAAAAATCGGCGCGAGGTTGATCACCATTTAAAAGTCTAATGTATATATATATATATATATTTCGAAGCTGATCGCGCTGCCGCTTCGTTATTACATCCGTCAATATATACTTGCACACGAGAGCTGCGGTGAAGAACAGGCGGTTTGAGAGACTCGAGATCCTCTGCTGCAGAGGGCGGCGCCGCCACCGCTCTCTCTCTCTCTCTCTCT
>UELU01141092.1:43527-72875 GCA_900490025.1 Megastigmus dorsalis | reverse complement strand
CTCCTGTACATCACCCCTTTTGGGTCCTCTGGGCTGGTATTTACTGAAGAGGGCTGCCAACTACTCCGGCGTATTGAGTCTCAGAATCTTGTGCATAATGATTGATTGAAAGTAAACTCTGCGAGTGTCTGTCCTCAGCCAGCCCAGTTTACTCCTGTAGGGTGTGATGTGCTCATCCCTTCTAATACCGAATATTAATCTTATGCAGGAGTTCTGCAACCTCTGGAGACGTACTCTCTGCTCCGCCGATGCATCCAAGCCTACCACCGTGCAATAGTCCAAGTGAGGAAGGACCAAAGTTTCTACCAACCTTCTGCGTAGAGGCTCAGTGGTGTAAGGGGTG
The DNA here is from genome assembly GCA_900490025.1 of Megastigmus dorsalis. Lineage (NCBI taxonomy): Eukaryota > Metazoa > Arthropoda > Insecta > Hymenoptera > Megastigmidae > Megastigmus > Megastigmus dorsalis. Next base: position 72,532 of record UELU01141092.1, on the reverse strand, counting down.
ATGAATCGGAGACTGTACAGTGCCTTATTGACCTTCCTTGTAACCGAGTCAACATGCGGTTTCCACGACATATTGCTGTCCAGCGTGACACCAAGGCTTACAGTCTCGTTAGAGAATGGTATAAGCTTACCATTTCCCAAGTCAATAAGTGGTACCTCAGCATTGAATATTTCATTGATATAGCGACCTGTGCCCAAGACCATCGCATGCGTCTTGCCCACATTAAGGCGGAGGCTAGCACGCTCCGCCCAGTCCAATACCAGCCTCGCTATAGCAGAGAGTCGACTAACCCCCTCCAGGAACTCAGCCCTCGCAACCTGCACATACACCTGGAGGTCATCATCATACACGATGTGCTTAGCAGTTGTTAGACCGAATAGATCTTTCAGGAAATTGATGTACAGACTGAGAAGCAGTGGTCCCAGAACAGACCCCTGCGGAACGCCCAAGTTGGCCTCAATGAAAGCAGATCTACCAAACCCCTTTGTAGTAACACATTGAGACCGTCCCTGCAGGTATGATCCGACCCAAGAGAGAACCGTCCCAGAAGGAAGGTTCAGTCTGGATGGAGAGATGGTCTCGAAAGCCTGGCTAAAGTCGAACAACAGGAGCAGCGTCACCATTCTCCTGTTAATGCCAGTTCGTACATCGTCCGTGAACTTCAGTAACGCCGTCTGCGTACTGTGATGCTGCTTAAAACCCGCTTGCATCGGATAGAGAGAGAGAGAGAGAGAGAGAGAGAGAGAGAGAGCTCTGTGTATGTATACACCGCTCAGGCAGATTCTAGGTTTTATTACAGTCATTATAGATCGTACGTTAAAATTTTTTTTTGTTTTTTATTTAAAATCTCTAATTAGAGATTTTAATTGCTATACAAAATACATAGAAAAAATACAAATGAGGTAAATAATGGTAGAGCATTCAAACTTTAAGATTACATTGCTAGAAAAATGACAGTATATGACCGCACGCAGTTACATGTGGTTTTACCAATAATACAGCAATATTTAACGGAAAAATTATTTTCAGTTTGTATAATTGGAATAATAATTTTGACCTTTGCGTTTGGTACATAGGACATCGCCACAATATGTGGTCGAGGTCTTGGGCTTCAGTGCCGCATTGGCATAGGGGGTCACTGACAATGTTTATTCGAGCAAGTGATGCTAGGAGGCTGTAATGGTTTGATATACATCGGTTTATTGTAACAATAAGCTCTCGAGAAATGTTTTTGTTGTGAAACCAAGGTTTAGGCTGTTTAGAATAAAAGTTTTGAAAGTAATTTTTTGCCTTTGTAACACCTTCTTCTTCAATTATATGGGATGTGTTCAATCTCATAAGCTTTTTAAAATTTTCTCGAAAATCAGTGTAGGGAATTGAGACTTCGGTTGAGTTCAAAAGACTTGCAGTTTTAGCTAATTGGTCAGCTTTATCATTTTCTAGAATTCCAGTGTGGGATGGTATCCAGATAAGATGAATAGAACCGGCGTTTGATTTCTGACTTTCAAACTCTAGATATTTCTTTTTAATATTAAGTATGTAAGGGTTGGGTTCAATTTTACACTGATTTTCGGATTTTGTAAACACTGTAAAGCACTCAATGAGTCAGTATAAATTAAATTTGCTGCACTGAGATTTTTAAGCGCAATTTCTAAGGCATCATTCAGTGCGATACATTCTGCCGTAAAAATTGAGCTGCTTTTTGGGAGAGACAGTGTAATGGTTTTGTTTAGGAAAGGGCAGATACATGCAGTTCCCACAGAGAGAGAATTGAAGCTTTTACTTCCATCTGTAAAGATTTCTAACCTGTTGTTATTTTCAATAATTGTATTTAAATTTGAAGAAGAGTTCGGTGTACCATTATTCGTAAGTTCACGTGAGTTAGTGAAGGGGATTGTACTAATAAGGGTCTCGTAATTGTGTAGATATAAATTGTATTTTTGTGTTTTGAATAATCGTGGAATTGTGTCTGTGAGAAGACGTTACAATTAATGGATAAGAAATTTTTTAAATTTTGGTAGTCTAGGTATGTAAAAGTATTTCTTTGTCTGTTAAAAATAATTTTTCGGAAACATTGTTTTCAGATAATTTGAAAATCATAGTTATTATATAATGCCTTTAAAATTACCGTATTTAATATAAAAGTTGCATCTTTCCAAATTAAATGTACAGTGTGACTCACTATATAAAGCATATAGCCAAATTAAAGTTTCTATTGTTTCACAGAATTAATAAAGCCATACTCGTGAATGTAGAAAAATAGAACGATAAAGAGGTGAGCGTAGAGCAGCAAGTATACGTATTATAACGCATGGACAGGAAAGAGATAGGAAAGATCCTTGCCCAGGTATTCGTAGCGAGAGTCCGAGAGTCACGCGAAACTCGCGGCTGCATTATTAGTTCGCCCCAAAACTTGAAGCTCGTGCGCGCAATAGACGCATACACACACACATATATACATATACTAACCACGTCTCAAATTGCATTCAACTCGGAGAATTCGGCGCTATATCAGAGAGGCGACGTCGCAGCCAATAAAACGAGCCTAGCGTCGTGCGGTGGCTCTCTAAAAAGACCAAAGAAAGGAGGAAAAAAAACGATGCGGAATGCTTGTACTACCCATGAGGAGCGAGCTAGAGAGTGAGAGAGCTGGCGCTTCGCGCGCTCCCCGCGACCACATCAAAGCGGACGCGAACGTGGGCGCGCGGACGAGCTTTGAGCGGACGTCGGCCACACAGTGCGCGGCGGCCGCGCCTAGCTTTGTGACACCACAGGGCCAATATGGTGCCCGCCTCCTCCTCCACCTCCTCCACCTCCCTCCCCCTCCCCCGCCCCCTCCCCCTCCGTCATCCACCGTTATTACCCCCACCTCCCCCCCAGTACCCGACCAGCCAGAGGTCCACCATTCGATATCCTTAATTAAATTCGGAAGCTTATTCGCTGCGGTTAATTACGGGAGCTGTCAGTGACGCTGCTGTCGCTGCTCCGCTGCTGCTGCTGCTGCTGATGCTGATGCTCTGTTGGTGCTGTTGGTGCTGCTGGTACTGCTCGCTCCGTCATTAAACAAGACTTTCTTCGCTCTGCATGGGAGCTGCGCGCCAACTATAGGCCACCAACGATAGGTATCGGCATTGAGGGCGCGAATTTCGGATATTTTGATGCACGCACCGCGCTGCGGAGCCGTGTTGCGCTCTTAAAAGGGAGAACGCTATATCTGCTTCTCGCGATAATCCCCACGGATAAATGATGTTCAGTTGGAAATTTTCAACCCGTTTTCCGTACGTATAGTTATATACAAGCGGCCACGAGCCATCAGAATTGATTTCGGTGTAATTTAAGTTCGATCATGTTGATTGCTAGGGCTTTGCTTTGTATATAGCGCTTTCATATCGTCCGGCTACATACGATACGTGCGCGTAGCCTCGATCCGTGAGTCATGCAATATATACAATACTATTGCTAGTTCAAGTTTGCTATGGTTCGTTCGGGTTTGTATACGCAAGTCTATGCCACTTTTGTTTCATCGCATTTATTTACTTATATAAACATAGTCCAAAATTTTAATTATGCCTAGTGATGTTACCCAGCGTTAAATATAGTAGGCTTATAATAAAAACAGATTTTAAATAATTACAATAATTATTTTCTATAGTGTGTGTCATATCGTATTCTTCAGTTGAAGAGAGGATATTATTTATGCATAGCTGCATAAATCTCAAAGGGACGAGGAAAAAGAGCTGATTTTTGTAGTTTCCAGGGTGTGCGCAGATACATAATTCAACTCGTTGTACTCTCTCTCTCTCTCTCAATTCAACTGAACATCTTATCGCTAACGAAGCAACGGTAACAAGCTGGTAGCCAGCTCTCCTTGTATCTCGATTATAAAAATGGGGAGAGGTTTTTTTTAAATATAGAAAAGAGTATGGAGCAAGAGTGGCAGAGAGAGAGAAAGAGAGAGCTTATTACTCCGGCTTATTACTCGCTGGCCGTAAAACCATCCATCAATAGAGAAGGAAGAAAGCGCCGTTATATAGAAAAGCCCCCTCGGAGTAAAAATCGTCGTAGAGCATCTGCAATGGGGCGATCTCTTTAATACATTTACGAGGCCGGGAGTATAAAGAGTAGGTCCAAGCGCGCGGCTGCAGAGAGAGAGAGAAAGAGAGAGAGAGAGAGAGAGAGGAGGGGGTGGGACCAGAGGGGAAGACTGCAGGTTGTAACTCGTTTAACAAGGTTGTAGGTACTCGATCGATCCTTTTCCCTATATATACCATGCGCGAATCCTTGGAGAGAGAGAGAGAGATAGAGAGAGAGAGAGAGAGAGAGGAGTGAGAGGGGGCATCGAATTGCGCGGCGACGAGGCAGACGGACCCCTTTCTACCTCCTTCCGCAGAAAGAGGATTTCGCGAAATCGGCTTCCGACACAAGACAACCTTCCTCTCTCGCTCTCTGTCTCTCTCTCGCTCTGCACGGTTCAATTTCTCCCTTATTTCCTATATACCTATACATGTCTATACCTCTCTCTTGCTTTTTCGCTCTTAATTTCTCTTTTATTTGTCGGTCTCGCTTCTTGTTTTGCTATTCGCGAGAAGCTTAAGTCATTTTGCACAGCGGCATGAATTTATATTGAAATTTCATTGGTCATTTGCTATTCAACGATAGAATATAAAATGGTATTACGTACAATACGAGACAAAATATGAGTCGAGTCGAACGCATATTACGCTGTGACAAATATGTGCAGATAAAAGTTCGAAATCTATATATAAAACTGTCGACTATTATAATATCAAAAAACTATTCGGCTAAACTACGTAGGAAAGTGTGACTTTGCTAAATTATAAACAAGACCCTGGCCTCGACCCTGGCGATTCCGAGCTCGTTTTGGTTTTGACAATGTGATATCCTGCGATCCGTAAAATCTCGATAACCTGCTATATCTTTATCTGGAAAGTATCCCGAGGCCTCGGGTAGCCAAACTGCGTGCCGTCACGTACTGTGGTCGAGTTCCCGCGCCGAAATACGCGACTTCCCAGCGCGAGAAACGAATCCCTTTCCCGCACTCGTTTCGTATACTGCGCAATCCGGTGGCTTTCTTGGATTCATTCTCATTATCTTTCGCGCGCAAATTCCAGGTTAATGGTACGCGCAGTTGTGTAAAGAACGTACCAAAGTGATTTTTTTGGAGAGATCATGTCAAACTAGAACAAATAATAAATGTTTTAAATATTTATAAAGGATTAAAATTTTAATAAAATTTTCGCTTTTTTCAATATATTTATGTCCATATTTTTCTGATGGCTTTCCAAGACATTGTTAAACATCGCTACAAGTTTCCATGAATTAAATAAAATAACAGATAGAAAATGATGACTTCTCCAATCAAAAGATTACGTAAGATACTGTTTACTTTGTTTGAATTTCACTGTCAGAATATCAAATATAAAGTGACGGATATATAAATTATATCTTGCATAAGAAAAAAATGCTTTTCTGGTTTCAAAATATGTTATATATAGTTGGATTATACTATATAATCCTTCTTGTAACGATGAAAGGATTTTTGTAACGATTGCAAAGATTTCAGTATATAACCATATATAACCCATAACCCATATCATATAGAACTAATTATATTTTTAAATTAATCTATATTCTTTCGATAGACATTCATTTATACGAAAAAAGTGAGCTATAAAATAAATTACAATTTTTTCAGTCAATCTAGGTATATCGATACGATTTCCAAAACCTAAAAATATTGCTACAATTACTTTGTGGTGAAAAATAAAACTAGACTTCTTTTCCCGGTTAAAGTGAGGGCCGATTCGGCGCAGTAAAATATTGCGTAAGCCGCGTACACGGCGATCAAGAGGATCGTTCGCGCATTTTTTTCATCCATCGACCGTCGATTAAAGGATAGAGAACGAGACGAATTCGTAAAAAGTCGAATTTGCGGATAGAAGGCACAGAATCGACCTACAAAACAAAAAGCGAGCCAATGAATGGAATGTCGTACTACTCAGCAACACAAATACAATATTGTAAAAATATCAAACTTACGAGGTATTCTGTCGCGAAAATCAAGACTTTCGTCAATTGTAAAAGAACAGCCGAACCCTTTCGCTTTAATAAAGTTTCAGTTTGATTTAAACATGATTTTTCTTTTATACGCAATCTCGATACTTAACAGTTTCTTTCTTTATATAATTATTTGTAATTAAAATATTCAAATAAAGTAGTAAATCAATGGAAAAGTTAAGATGTTCAATGCATATAATTCTTCTATCTGAAAACTGAAAATCCCTTTAAAAAATCGTTATGTTTATGGTTATATTCTCTATCTTATTATTGGTATAAACTATTGCAAATAAACTTATATCTATCTATCTTCTTTCTATTCCCTTGTCCTTAGTCGCAAGAGACAACTGCCAGGGCCAGTGTTGAAACGATAGTTTGGACAGCTTGCTAAATGAGACGTCTTCTTCAGACCCTATCTATCCTATCCGCTTGAGAGGCGAAGTCTCTTACTCTCGATTCTTTTCGATTGTCGAAGAAAGGTAGAAATGGATTCTTTTGCAAATACATTAGGCCCTCATTGTTGCCCATTGAGTCTTAAAGCTCTTCGTGTCGAAAAGGTGACAGAACTTGCTGAAAGTGAATCTTGGCTTTATCCAAGGGCTCTATGTACTGACGCTGTTACAGAAATTTTCACAAAAATTTCCAAATGTTTTATTTAGTTTGTTAAAAGTAGAGTTTTAGGCCCGGCGAGTTACAAAAACTACTAAAGTTGTTATAAATAATGACTATTTTTCAAGTTGTTACAAGTGAATTAATATTTTCTATATAACGCATTTTAATACAATCTACCATCTATATTAATAAAAAGAAAAAATTAAGAACATCTTATGTAAATGATATTTTATTTTTATTTATGTATCATGTAAGAATATGTATAAACTAACTTATGAGACTGAAAATAATTAATATTTATAAAGACAGCCTTGTAAAGTGCGATCGATCATATTGGCTGCACACAATAACAGAAGTGTAATATGTATTTTATTTCCATACCCAGCAAAGTAAACGAAATTATATTTAAAGAAAATAATACCAACTTCAATTTTAATTTCCCAAATTCTCAATGGAAATGAATTACGCTCCATTTCAAATACACTTTTCTCGGAGCAATATATTAAATTCTAGATTACCCGAATCTCCTCTGATTTACGATCTATATAACAAAACTGTCCTAAAATCTTCCCATCGAAAAAAAAAACTTGGGCGAACTCGTAATAACCGAAAGGTGTTTTAACTTTCGACATCTTGCGCGAAAAAAAGAGAAGAAGGAGGGGGAAAAAATAAATTAGCCCGAACGGAGCAGTGAGAGCGCGAAGCTGCATGTAAAAATATAAAACCGAATCTCGATTCTTGCGCATATAAAACATCGCAGCTTTTTGCAGTATAACTCTGCACGCGCCCTTTTTACATTCACGATATAGTCAGCACTGTAAGAGGGATCATCAAAACTTTGCTAGACGTCACAGACCTGCGTCTTTCTCTACCGTGCGAAATAAATAGGCCAAGTGGAAAAACAGTCTTGACAGGTGCGGGACCAAATGGGGACCTATTGAAAAATCAAGTGGATCAAGAACTCGTTCAATCAAGTTATGAGAACATTAAATTTGCTACCTATTATATATACCTATTATATAATCATAAAACTAATTGCACCAAAGAAACTTTTTTCAATAAGAATCTACGAAATTTGAATATTGTCTTTGATGAATGCGAATATGTTAGGTTACTTAAATTTCATCCACCAATCTGGTTTTCTGCAAGTCGTAAAGGATTTTACGCAGTGGTGCAGTAAAAAGTTTTCATTGCACGAATTCATCTTGATTTTCTACAAAATCAATAAAGACATATAGCCCAAAAGGATTATTATTAATTTTATTTCAGTAAACCGTTTTAAAAAATTTGTGCTGATACTATTGATAGAACACTATTGATAGAAATTTGTAAAAATAAATTCAACTTTTTTAATAAATGAATTTTTGGGTTTATTACAATTTTTTCACGAGGTGAATTTTGCGGTATAGTCAAATTTAGTGTATGTATATATTTTCTACTCCAGATGCTTGTATCATCCAAAATCAAATATTAAAAACGCAAGTTGGTTATTTGGAACATTTATGAAATATTTCTTGACAACGCAATCTTAGGACGCAAGATAAGACGTTGGATATATCACACCTGATTCGATGACCAGATCGGTCAATCTCAAATGTATTCGAACGAAATAACGAAAACGCTCGGCTTAAGCTGAAAAGAGTGTAACTTTAGTCAAATGTAACCGAAGAATACTCTAAAACCTCTATAGCAGACGTCGAAGCCCCCTCGCGTAATAAACAAACGCAAGAAGGGAATAAGGAGAAAAATAGAAGATGGAAAAAGGGGAGAGAAACGATCTCGCGCAGGCCTCGAGAGAAGGAGAGATTTAAAATAAAGAGCGCCAGGGAAACGAGAAAAGGTGGAAGAGAAGAATGGAAGAGAAGGGCGCGAACAGCTCGGCGGACGTAAAACGGAGCTGCCGTGAATGGCGGGCACTTACTTAAGCAAATGCCCGCTATTCGGATTAAGTATTTGTTCTAAAAGCCAAAGGGGAAGGGCGCGTGAGGGGAGGAGGGCAGAGGAGAAAGGAGAGAGAGAGAGAGAGAGAGAGAGAGAGAGAGAGAGAGAGAGTGAGAGGAAAGATGGAGCCGTGCCGGCTGGTTGTAAAATCCTCTCGCTGTATACGTACCTGCAGGTCCTTGTCTGCGGGGGTTATACAACAGCGGCTTCGGCCGTCTTTGCGGATGCCGGGAAATTCCGGAGAATTTAACTCCGGCGTCAGCCGGAAGCGCCAGGTTTTTCCACTTATATACGTGCGGGGCCACAAAAATGAACACCCTGTTTTCCACTGCGCAGCGCCCCCCTTTTTTCTGCGAATATTTTCGCGGGAATATTGTCCCCGGTGGGTATAACTAAATTACTCAGCGCTTTGTCAATGGGAGAAGGGCAAAGTATAACGAAATCCTAGGGAATTTGTTTTATAATTCAATTTGTAGATTCAATAGTTGGAGGACACTTTGAGGACTAAAAATAGAAAAAAGTGACGAGTTAACTTGGTTGACTTTCAGATGCGGAGGCTAACTACAAATAGTGGCATAGTGACTTTCTCAAAATACGTGCGGTAATATCTTATGTAGATTGGAAATGGGATTAAAGTAAATAAAATAAGACCTATACGAAGAAATTGACGTAGAAATCATTTTTTCCTTGAAGCTTCAAGCATGTACAACTTTTTACTGTATTCAATAGTTGAAGTTTCTGTTGAAATAGCAGCAAGAATTTATAAATTACTAAGGTATTTTAATGTTTGTAACATAGTTAATTAGATACTGTTAAAGTATTTCGAAACAGTTATGTTATTACACGGTCCTCACTGGAATGAGCTACAAGTGAGTTTCGTGACGTAATGATGAAAAATTTAACTAAATTTCAGGGGGATTTCTGAAAATGAAAAATAAACTTTTCTTTTCGGATATTTGAGTAAAATTATAATGATAATAATTAATGTTTATACCAATTAGTCAGCAATTTAGAGTTAATAGAAAAATAGACCTTTTGGTAATTTACCTATACAGTGGCTGGCTGTAAAAAAAAGTGAAAAACTTTTCATAAAACAGGGGGAGGGGGAGGAAAAAGGGAAGAAAGTAAGTTTCTTTCTCGTCCGGCGCAATTTTTCCGAAACGGTCATCCCACTCCCCGAGCCAAGCCCAGTACGGATCATTTGAGGTTCCAATTAACCTCCTTGCACGCTTCTGGAATGAACGGCACTAGCCATGCATCCTTCCGAGGGAGAGGGGAGGGCAGGGAATATATAAAACCCTCCCATTTCGCTTTTTTTTTGTTCCTTCCAACCTTTTTTCCTCTCTTTTTTAGCGTGGAGCAAGCGTCTGTGCCAGGGTTATCGAGCGCCAGTGCGCGGCGGGGGTCCCGTTTACCACGCGCCATTGCGAAATTACCGTCTGCTTTCAGCGGGATTAAGAATCGGGTTTAAGTGCCGTTTCGAAGGCATTGCCGCTCATTTTCACATGCTGCCGCTGCCGCTGCACCAGCGAGTTACTGCTTTTTCGATACTGATTCGAGACCCGAGTAAAAACACTATCGCTTAATAAGTGTTTTTTTTTGTTCTGTAATGAAATACACGTGAAATGCACTGCGGTCGACCCGACTCGATCGCTGCCTCATATGCAACTTTTACTTTTTACACCGGCACATCCAGTTGCCTGCACTATCAATACTAATTGAATTTATTAATTCTAGGAGTATAAGAAAATCTCATCTCTCTCGATTGCATATATCAATTTTAATTTACATCAGCCGATTGTGACAGCATCGCGTATAGTGCGTGAAAAAAATTGCATAAAAATGAGCTCGAGCCTCTGAAAATTGATCTCCCTCGGAAGCAATGTAAACACGACTGGGCCAGTATACCACTGCGCGAGTTGCCAGTCAAGAATAAAAGTTCAAAGCGCGAGCAAGCTGCAGGGGCAAAGGAAGAGAGAAGGAAAGCGCGCGCAGAGAGGATATCAGTAAAGTCTGTTGAAACATCGTACCAAATCGGCGGACGTATCAAACTTGCCATTCGCATTTGTCACGTCTCATCGGCTATATATTTATCGAGCGTCGTCTATTTGTTCAGGACGCGCGGAGACTCTCTCTACTCTGCGAGGGCGAGGAAAACGAACTCCGCGCGCTCGCCTCTATATGGCTCGACGAAAAATACCATATATACCGGCCCCCGTTGCCTCCGCCACCCGCCGCCGGTCGGCCCGTTTCATATGTCCCTAGTCGACATTTGGACTTTATTAGATCATACGTTGCTTTCAATTTGATTGCAGGAAATCCGATCCTCCTTTAGTCCTGGCGAATTTTTCGCTGCCGGAAAAGAGGGAGAGAGAGGCAAGTTTTTCTCTACCTTTCCTCTGCAACTCGCTTGCAATATCGTTTTCACTGAGAAACGTGTGCGTCGCTGCGCCCTGAGTCTGTGTCCGCTCGAGCCTCCGATACCATCTCCCTTTTTCCAGCGTATTTTCTACTTTATCTATGGCCTTGAAAAAAATCAATGTTATACATTCTCAGTGAATTCCCTTTGCTACGTGATTCACTCAGCTGCGGTTTCTACATTATCAGAACCTGTTTCCTTTAATTAATATATATATATATATATATACGAGTGACTGCAGATCAATCGTAAAATCAACAATATTATACTTGTGGATTTAACTATTGTAAAGTTTAATTTTGATTCTGTACATTCTAAAGAATAAGAGTAAATCTATAATGTCTTTTTTATCATGAAAGAGCGACAAAATATAAGCAATGACAGCAATTCAGAAATCATATCAAATTCAAGCCAAATATTCAAATCTCATCGATCCGCATTATTAAATATTTCAGTATATATGTTTATAATAAAATAAAGCTCAATCGAAACTATGCAGTTTTATCTTAAAACCATTTTAAAGTAGCGACACAAGGAAACATTTGGGGGAAAAAATTGTTCTCCTTTTCCAATATATAGCGTTTGTATCGTTCAATTTGTCGACTTCGTATCGACGATGGACTAACAATTGCATTTCTAACAAGATTGTTTGGCTTGCGGAGAATTCGACAAATTGAATCCCGATGACCCCTTTCCGATAAAGCTTACTGCGTTCTTAGCACTTGAGTGTCAATTGTTTCTGAATCGAAAAAACAAACGTTGTCATATCTGCTCTTGGCGATGAACTTACCTATAGCTCCAGCAAAATGCTGTCTTTTATAGTTTTTGTGAAGATAAATATGCAATAATAAGAAAAACAGTGCAACCATACTATTAATATAAAGTAATACAAACGTTATCGAATTGTTTTAATTCTTATCATTGTAGGAATTATTACTTATACGAATGATCGTTCCATCATCCCGGAAAATTCCACTGTCCATAAACGTATATATCTGTACGTGAAGCGGATCTTCACACATTCCCTCTAAATTGCTAAAAATGCCAAAAACAAGGCAACACGCATTTCGGATAAAGCACTCGAAAGCTCTCGTCACAGCCGAAATCCCGTTCCCGACTACTGTCATCCCAGAATCGGCCCAGAGTTGCCACATCCACGCAACATTCAATGCAAGTCCCCGAACCAATCAATCAGTGCGGAGGATCGCTCGAAAGCTTTCGTCTGCCCGAACCCCCTTCGCCCTTGCCGCCACCGCCGGCGGCATTCATCCCACCCCCTCGGGCTGAAGGATTTTTTTTTGGCTGAAGGGAAACACGATCTTGGGCTTATACTCCTTCTTCAGCAGAGCTTTTACTACCCACTGCAGCGAACGACGACGTCAACGACGACGACGACGACGTCGACGACGGACGAGCATTCCAAATGAAGGTATTTGTAGAGAGTTTATGAGATTTCGATGGCTCTCTCTCTCTCTCTCTCTCTCTCTTTATATACCTCGGGCTCTCTTGCTTCTAGCCAGCCTCCATTTCCTCCTCCTCCTCCTCCTCCTCCTCCTCCTCTTCCTCCTCTTGCTCCTCTTGCTCCTCTTGCTCCTCCACAGCTCTTGCTCTAGCTCTCTTCCTCCTTCTTCTGCTATCCTATCTTCTGCTTCTTCCGCTGGAGCACGGGTCCTGTCGCCCCTTAATCTAAAAGTGCTGACAAACCGCGAAACTTTTGCCACTGGTGAACAAACACGAAAATAAATCGATGCGCGCGCCTTGCCCTCCTCCCTCTTCTGGTTCCTAGGTTTATATTCAAACTTCTGCGGAGGGTTGCGTTCTTTGGTCTTTACTTGCGGCGCGCTCGCACATCGCTCGCTCTCCTTTCTTTCTGTTACTCGATCTTTTTACGCTGCCGCTACTACTGCTTTTTTTCTCCATCGTGACGGCCCTCCTTCTTACGAACGTTTTCTCCTCTCTCCGCGGCTGCTTCTTTCATTACCTTTTTATCCTCTCTCTCTCTCTCCCTCTCTCACTTTTTTCCTCCTCTTGTTTGTTTTTTTTTCTGTTTTGCGTAACGCGAGCTTCGACTGCCAGCTCGCAGTTTCTCATTTTGTTTTTGATTAATGGTTGCACGCTCGTTTCTGTATAGTATGATATGGAACTCTTCGGAGTGTGGATTACATTTATGTACTTTCCTATGTTTCTATACTTGCGCGACGGTTATTGCAGCAGTACAATGAACAATGGTAATGATAATTTAAGATCAATTTACTTTATATTATGATGTAAGGCAAGTAGCTTAAATGTAGATTTTCATTTATTGCATTTTTCAGGTTTCAGTTTTCTAACTATATCTACTGTAATATTAAATTTACGCTTCGTAAAATAATCATATTAGACTTACAATGAACCAACTTATCTTGAGTAAGGAGACAATTTCGTCAACTTATTTAGATAATGATCTCAATATCATTCTCTCAGTCGATTAATCTATCGTACCTCCAATTAGGAGCTCGCGATATATTTGATAATAAGAAAAAAAGCTTATTTTGAACCGAATTCATTCTATATACCAGAAAGTAATAAATACTTCGATTTACACGGAAATTTGAGAGTAACTTGACAATATGCGATGGACTTTATCTACTGAATAGATAGATTCTTATTATGAAAGTATACATCTTGGTTCGACTGTAAGGCGCAGCAAATTCACAGAATATTCATATTAGTTTCTACTCTGCGGCACTTCTTGGTATCAAATGTGAAATTTGTACAACGATTATGCCTCCTCTCATATAGTCCTTTTAAGTAGAAATATGATCAACCTATTTCTGCATTAAATTAATAACGACGGAATAAAGTCGACAAAAATGAAGAGAAAGGTTACATGTGTAAATAGAAAAAAGTTTTGAAAGTAATAAAAAAAATCTACTACATCATTACAGCAGTAGTTTCTGATATGTGAAGTTTCAGATGTGCTTTTGACAATGTTTTTAATGGTATAAGATTATTGCTTCTTTATTATATTACTCGATAAAATTGTTACAAAAATTAAAAATAATAAAAATTCAGGAGCAAATTTTTTTTGTTCTATGTTTAAATAATTATATCATCATTTATTTTGTAAATGTGGCCGTGACATTTACAACAACCGCAGTAATTGAATTCTAACCCCGTAAAAATTAATTTGGATTAAATAGTTGTTCAGAACACTCTGTTCAGTTTTTGTCGATTCAAAACCAGTATAAAGATGGATCATCTAAAATAGAATGAAAATTGTAATGTCCTCAACTACCCTGGAACAATATTCACGTAAAGATGGCTGTGCATCAAAAGCTGCCAGTAATACCCACATTCAGCCTGTACATGCAGGAGAGACGTATAAGCAAAGCGAGCACGACGCATAGAACAGCGCAGCGGCAGCAACGACAGCACGTAGGACCGATGCGGAGACAGGGCGCGTAAGAACTGGCCGCGTGTGTCTGTGTATAGGTCTGCGGAGCCGGACCGAAGGAAGGACGACAGAGCCGTACACACAGACAGAGCCTCTAGCAAATGGGAGAGAGAGAGAGAGAGAGAGAGAGAGAGAAAGAGAGATAGAGAGACAGAGAGATAGAGAGAGGCGACGCGTCGCGTTTTGGGTTTGCTGCCGCTTCGGCGAGAATTGCTCGAGTAATTAAATTACAAACGCTCGGGCTGCGGTCGGAAATAATTTGGCGGCTGGTAGCTTTCTCGTATTTGCCTCTCTCTCTCTCTCTCTCACTCGCTCTCTCTCATCCTCTCTCTTTCCGTGCCTCTCTTCCTAAAGGGGTTTACCGGTCGAGGACGGAATCGAGGGACGCGTAGGAAAGAGGGGAGGGGGGAGAAGGGCTACTGCAGGTACTACAGAGCTTTATTTGCTTGCTGCGGTTACAAATACCGTCGTTACGCTAAATATTGTTCGAGGGTTTCAGAGGTTCTGCACGTCTTTTCTTTTTTTTTGTTCGCCCGATCGTTCGCCTTAATTTGCTTAATTTTTGGCGGTACTTGTAACTTTTTTATATGATATAATTGTTGATTCTGGGTTACGGATTATTATTTATAATATAATAGAGTCAACTTCTCGAACTAAAACAGTATCAGTTGCTAAGCAGATATTAGCACTTGTAAGTAGTTGAGCTATTAATCATCCGATAAATGGATATGTTCCAGAGTTGCTGAAGAATACTTTGTCCAAGCTTATTAAAACAATGTTCATAATGAATGCAGGATGTAACTTTGAATATATAATAATTAATGCTCGAATCAAAGCGCAAGAAAGTATGCGTTGGAAAAGGATGATGGTTTTTCTCCAATTCCAAAGTTTGCTGTACCTATACAGTGGAGAGAGCCCAGGAGACAGGCGAAGGGGCTGTACGAGGATGGGAAGATAAACACGAGATTTGCTTAACTCCGTGTCTTGAAAACACACTCGCACACGAGGCATATACAAATAACGTTAATTTTGAAATTGCGTGCGCGCCCTGGTTTGGAATGCGGAGTATAGGGCCGAAGTCGACGGCAGCGTCGTTCAGAAAACGTCCAAACAATTTCATGTACCTCGAATTATATGCGGGTTTAATAACGAACGAATCTGTTTGCCCATCTCTTCTTTTTTCGTTATATATTTTCGTCCTGGGACGATGGAGAGAGCATACGCGCTGTTTTTGCAGGATTTTGGTGAAACTGTTATTTGTTCTTCCTTTCCGCAACTGCGATATTGAGGCCTCAGGACATGCGGGGATGAAAATTACTCTATTAAAAATTTCTGTTCGGTTTTTCAGTAAAATGTAACGGAAGTTTTTGTGTGTGCGTTACTGAAAATAAATGAATATTATGATTGAAAATTTATGCACTAGAATATAAATTTTTATGAACATACACTTGAAATTCAAACAATTACAATATATCGATTCTTTCTATTAGAATATAAAATTGGATCAAGAATATTTAAAAAATTTATATACACTCCTTAAAAAAATTATACATAAAATAATTTATACTTTAAATTATTTTAACAAACTTTTGTCTGAGATAGGTAGAGTAACTGAAGAGAAAAAGTTATGATAGTTTTTGACAAGTCATTTCTTCTTACATCCATTGCGTCTTTAGTCCTTAGTCTAGCTTAAAACATAAAGTAACATTTATTATTTAGCTATCGGTTTATCAAAGAAAAAAACGTTTTAATGTCTTAAATTTATAGGCTTTCATTTAGTCCACTTTTGTTTTGTATAAAATATGATTTATGAAAATAATTTGAACAACCACCTATATCTTAATCAAGAATTTGAAACGTAATTCCAGAGGGAATCTCAAGCACTTGAAAGGAAAATATCCCTCGCTATCGCAAAGAAGTATACTTAATTTTAATTCTTCAAGGTAATATTTTCACAACGGAGGGTAGAGTCGCGGCAGGGGGGGGGGAGGGCAGCAGCGAGAGAGAGAGAGAGAGAGAGAGAGAGAACGAGTCCCAGCTTCTCGGTGGCCAGCGTAAACGTTAATCCCGTAGGCGTTAGCCTTTATAAAGCCCATAGCCCTGTCCGAGTTGGCTCTCTTTTGCCAAGGTGTCAAATTCAACTCTCCGAACTTTTTCCTTTTAAAACAAGTTTTACCTTTTAGCGCGCTCGGTGCCGAGGTCCCGGGTCCTGCCTGCCTGCCTGTCTGCTGCTGCTGCTGCTGCTGCTGCTGCCGCGAACTTCGTTGTTCTGTTTTACTTTTCGCGCCTTGGGCGTAAGGAAAGCTCCTTTGCACATTAACTGAGCGCTGCTGCTTCTTAGTCAGCTTGAAAATCGTTGCTTTGTAGACGCTAGTCTTATAGTTATATGGATAAATGTTTTTCTTCTCATTCCCTTCCCCTTTTTTAACCTAAAGCATTATTTTACTTTTAAGTATATATACATCTACGCTTTAGCGTTTCAAAGCTGAATAATAGTTGAAGCGGTATCCTTTATTGATGTTTACTGCATACTACATATATACCTTATAAACTATTTCTAAAAATTAAAAGTTACTGCCAATTCAATAGTCGGACATTTAGTTTCTTCAAACTTAATTATTTGTTCCAATATATATATGTAACATATAGAAAAAATAATTTTGAAACTTAAGTTATTATTAAAAGAAGGATGCGCACAAGATTTGAATAAAAAATAGAGTCTATAGGCGCAACGTATGAAACCTACGTCATTATTTAGAACATCAAAAGACATTTCAATTAAAAAAAAAGATTTTAGCCTCCTTACTTGAAGGGAAAGTTTATAAATACTTAATTGAAAATCAGTATCTTTCTATACTCATCGGTTACACAGTAAGATACACGGTAAGATTTTTAGGTTCGACAGCAAAAATCATTTGTTAAGTCTAAACTCTTTATAGAAGTGTAAAAATTAATTTGTACACCACGTTTTATAATCGATGAGAGAAAAATGACTCTCCCATAAAAAGCATTGCACCACATAGCTGAGCAAGCAGGTAACGCAGTGCGAGAAAAAAGTGCAAATCCACGCAGAGTGAAGCTTTTTATTATTCCGAGAGAGAAGTAAGTAAAGGAATTGTTGAGGCATGAGAAATCCGTCGTCAAGGCACAGGCGGACGCGGTTGTACATGGGGCAGTGCAGAAAGGTTCGGGCGGACGATCCTGCATATAAGCAGAGCGCAGCGGCGCCCCGGGGGGACGCGGATCCCACGGTGTATGCATAATATTTGTGGAGCCGCAGCGCCAGCGAAATTATAAATACGCTAAGCCGATTTTCTTATCAGCCGAGGCTCTTTGCTTCGCTCCTGGGCTTTCTGACGCGAGGACCACCGACGACGACTACTCGTCCTACCCCTCGAGCTTTATATATAATACGCTCGACTGATGCATCGACGATAATTGTCCTTTCCCTGCTTTATAACGCTTCTTTAATCCGTTAATTAATTGCCTGATTAATGCCTGTTTCTTTTTATTTGCTTTGTCTGCGCGCAGGGGAAAATTCGATCAGTTCGACGATGATAAGAATGGCGAAACAAAGCGGGATGATATTTTTGTTTAATATTCTTGTGCAGATCATATATATACTTTATACTATACCTTATTACACTCCTATGAATTTGAAAAATTTATAAATGAGGCCAAGAATTTCGTATGGTAATATCAATTAAATTGTAGGCCGAGCTTTTTTTCTTTATTAAGAAGGTGCTATTTTCTGTGCAGAAGTAAAAACATCATTATACATATTATCGTCCATATTTAGAATTTTTACAACAACTACTAAGCATTCTTACACTAGAATTTATTTACATTTTTATATATTAACTATTTTTAAAACTAATTACATTTGAAAGTAATCTTTAAGATGATTGGAATTCAAAATGCATGCATTTTTATTATCAAAAATATTTTTAGATTTCGTAGAATACTTTTATAAAATTTGTTTTTGAGGAACACGAGATTAGAGATTGCTGACGTGCAATTTAATCAGAAATATCCGCGATTGTAGAATGGAATTTTTCAAATCTAAACATATATTTTCTGAATGCGTTCTTTCTTGCCGAAAGGTTTATACCAGATGAAAACGTACATATAAGTTAACAACGTCATATCACAAATTATAGTCAGTTTGATTCGAAATAAACGAAAACTAGTATAGTTTTTACCTTGCGATGAAACGATTTTTCTTACATTATAATATGGTGTAAAGACTATTAGGTATAAAAAAAATGCAATTTGATAGATATACTTTGGAGAAAAATAGTGTGTAAGTCAGTAAAACTAGAGAGTGAAAGAGACAGAATCAGATGTTTCTATCATTTCTAAGAGGCGTTTACTTTTCTTGTAGAAATAATTTGCAGTGAAAATCCCCGAGCAATGTTTATAGAATTCTTGCTTTTTTCCCCTATGCCGTCCATTTTCAAGATTTAGCGTGCAAATAAACGTTTAATTATACTCCATTCAGTTCCAAATAAATACTTACGCCGCGCGCGTTTATTTGACGCTATACCACCTGCTATACTTAAACTATGAACCTAGAGAGCAAATGTTCCTTTGTGGAATAGAAGGAATCGAGCCCTTGTGTAGCGAATGATCCGACTCTCAAAGTAAGATCTACCAAGAATAACGGCTGCACGAACCTTTGCTGATATACCTACACACAACGCGCTGTAAATCTGCTGTAACGGGAACACCGTGAAGCTACTATGGCTCTATGTATTTTAAGTGTACAGTGAACCTTTTTTACTTCTCTTTTACTTGCTAAAATAAAAACCGGTACCAATCCATAGGCGCATAGTTTCCTTAAAATTAAATGATTTGTTCCAATGTTTAAATAATGCATAAATCATAAATAAATTAAGCCTGGAGTAGCTATACTAAAATTTTATATTTTTAAAAATAATACTGTATAATGTTTTAAATAATGGATAAATAAAAACTTTTTTAAATATAATAATCAGTATACTAAGCTACTCAATACTAGATTTGATAGCAAGTTTAAAGTAAAAAGAAAAGAATTTATTTATTTTACTTAAACATTAAAATTTATTACCAACCTCGTCTGATGTAATTAAAGTTGATTATACAACTAGACATAAAATAACGTATTTTTATTTCCTCAATCCTAAATTTATTCTTAATATTTAAAATAATTTTATATAAATTTATTATATTTGTAAATAAATAAACCAATAAAAATACATATGTAAAAATAAATCTGTGACTAGTAAATAAATTTAAATGAAAACTATTACAAACAATAGATAATTAAAATTTATAGTCAATAAAATACCAAGTTGTCAGCTCGAATAGTAAATGTATTTTTTCTACAGTTTGAGTGTTTGATGCCTACAAGCGTATAATACTGCATAATTCTGGCGATACGGCACGTATGCGGACTTTTACCGAATATCCGAATATCCGGCGCGCTATACCGACAGCAAATTTTCTACTACCGCGAGTCCAATATTTCCAAGTAAAACGCCGGCTTATCATTCACGCAGTTATAATTTTCTCCATTCCGTCATCTTCAGCGCCCCGTGAGCTCGGGGTTGCGAGTCTCAGGCGCGTCAACGTCGGCCGCGCGTCGCGAGGCGTTGATGCACAAACGCGATACACAACCTCCTGTCCCGGACAAATTCTCAAAAGCCTGCGTCGTCGTCAATTCAGCGGCGCGGCGGCTCTCGGAAATGTCGACCATCGGAGAGGACGTCGCTGTTTACTTACCTCTGCGCACGGCAGATCGATTACCTGTTTTATGGAGGGCTGCATATCCATCAACGGGCTCCGGCGCATATTTCCTCTCCACGTCCCGCTCACCGCTTTTGCCTCTTCTCGCAAGATTGACTAATACGCGTCAAAGATTTGTACATCGCACTGCAGGCCACCCAGACTGACGCCTTATATATTTACATTCAAAGTGAAGTATGAGGCTCAGGTTATTTGTTTTCAACCTTTTCTCAAGATTGTCTATACGATAAAGTATTATTTTTTATCAGATAGAGGATCGAATAGCAGATTAACGATTGTAGTTGCGAAAATTAATAGATATTAAAAAATACTGCTCTCAAACTGTAACTCAAACTATTCCTAGTGGCATCATCATTATGTCACTATTATTTTTATTAAAAAATTTTCAAATTAATTTCAAAACTTTTTATCGTATTAATCCAATATGCGTGCAGGAATTCATCAATTTTTCGGATCCTGAATATCAATATAGGAATTACAAAAATTTTATAATTGTAAATTCGATTAGATATTTGACAATTGCTCTCTACAGGCTAATTTACTTATCAAAATACTGACGGAATCAACGGCTTCCATACATAGGCTTGCCAAACGAATTCTCGCCATAGCTCAAACAAAGTCCTGGCAATTGAACAAAATCGCACCACTCGGCGAGAAGAAAGAGTGTGAAAGCTCGGATAATCAAGCTCATTGAAATCTGGATCTGCGAGTTGGGGCACGAGCGCATATCTCGATCTACACTGGAATATATACACACCAGAGGGAGAGAGACAAATCGCCGAGCAGAGCGGAGCGTTTTTAACGAGTCTCCCTTGTCACGAATGATATATCTGGTGGTGGAGGCATCGAGCGGAGAGACGAGAGAGAGAGAGAGAGAGAGAGAGGCCTCCGTGGATGATTCGACTGATGAAGTTCGACTGTTCCCAGCGCGGAACGTGGAACGAATTCCAAGCCTCTCCATCTCTTCTCGGCAGGCCACACATGCGCAAACACCCACATACAATAGCTCGACCGCACACGCGGCATTATGCGATATTAACGTCTGCGGCCGCGAATCGAGTAATTGAATAACAATAAATTTGCATCCGTGTTGCTGTATACCCGTGGTCGTTCGCACACACCCACACACACTGAACGAGAGAGAGAGAGAGAGAGAGATGGAGCGCCTCGCGCAGCGGCCAGAGAAATTTCCCCTCGGTAGCCGCAGAAATCGGCGAATATGGCCCGCGGCCGCCGCCGCCGCCGCCGCCGCCGCCGCCGCAGCGCATTTCATAATCGCAGAGCAAACCGGTTTGGTGTCCCTTTCCCCCATCCGGATCTATCCATCCATATTCCGCATACACGCGCATATGTGCGGGGGAGGGCTTGTGGCCAGGCTCTCCTCGCAGGGTCGGGCTCGCGCCGACGGGACGGACACACGACGGGCACACGCGTACACCGCCGGCTGCGCTCACCCGCGGCCGTTCCGCCAGCAGGAGCCACGCGCTGCGCTTGACTCGTGACTGACGCGCCTGTCGGCTGTCTGTCTTATCTCTGGTTGAAGGGCCGCTCGGATGTCGAGGGGGACGCGCGCGCCGCCGGCTGCAAAAATTCGCCCTGCCTGTGTAGCCTGCGTCCGAATCGGCCGGACCACTGCGCGTTCCGGGGATCCTGTAGGTTGCCGAAGAGGACTGCGGCCGCGGTCGGGGGAAAGGGACGATCGAGGCCAGACTCTGTCTTTGGGGCTTTTGTTGTGAAGGATCGCGCTGTATTGGGCTTTTGCTCGAGCTGCGCTTCTGGCTCCTTCATCCGCATCGTGATCCAATATGGTGATTTTGTTGAATGCCGAAATGCTCAATCAAATTGTACACTGGTTTGTAGACTTAATTACTTTGATAGACTTCAACTCGCACCGATGCAATGATTCGGCTAATATTCGCCGTTCGAGCAATTCGATTCACCTTCAGAGGACAGTTCGTAGTTCTTCTATAAAAGTAATGCCAAACGTGCTCTCTGCAACTTGTTGTAAAATTGTTTATTGGCTTTAAGAAGATTCAAACTATTTCATTTCGCTAGTAAATAGTAATACTGAAGATGATAGTAAGGCTTACATTCGGATTTCAAAAACTCTTGATGTTTATCGTGATAACTAATCCTCCGGCATAATAGGTCTTTTGTAAATCCTGACAAAGTTTGTCGAAGGTTACCTAATAATTGGGTTATTTAATAAAACGCAACATGATTTAGTGTTTACAGCAGAATTAAGTTTCTATTAGAAACGTTGGCTACTTCGTATTGAACATTGTCATTTGCAACACAAGACAAAAGTACCGTATAAAACTGGTATGAAATAGCCTTGATACTCTGATTCTTGTAACCACAGTCAAGAATAAAATATGCAAAAGTGGTACAACAGTTTATGCAATACTTAGAAAATATTTGTTTAAAATATTGAAAACAGATTGTTTAAAAGTATTAGTTATGGCTTCGTACCACAAAGTTTACTGCATGTAGTGAGTTTTTGTATATTTTTATTTCTAAAATTTATTTCTAATCTTCCAAATTAATCGTATGAAGTATTGGTTGTATATTAAGCAAAATCCTATTTTCTAAATTATTCTTGTAGTATTTATAGTAAGTATACGATGATGATGTATAAAGTTTCGATTGCACAACATCTTTTATATGACCACCTCGCAACGAATTAACAGTTATGTTCGAACAAAAATGGATGAGGATTCGCGCGGCGGTATAGAAAACTAACAGGTCCCCAGCAGATCGATTTCATCCATGCTATCCGACGCGGAGTCCTTTGCTCGCGGTCGAATCGTCATCATCAACGATCGCGAGAAATGCGAGTCACGAAGTCAGCTACTACGCCGTATAGACCGGAACAACGGCGGCGGCGCTTCCCCTCTGGCGATAAAAAATCGCCGTAGCTTTCGCTGGCGAGATGCGCCGAGGCCCCGCGCGCGAAATGGAAGATATAACCCCGGGAAATGATTATAAATGAAGCCATCTGCGCTGCTGCTGGGTAGGAGGAGAAGAGAGAGGAGCCAGACGAGGCGAGCGCTCGCTCCGCGACAAAGTAAGAAGAATCGAGCGCGATGTCAAAAATAAGGGAGTCGCATTTGCAACGGGGCGGCCTGGAAATTGGATAGTTGTGCCTCGGATTCATTCTTTGGATTGGAAATGAAAGGTCGCCGCGCGCAACTGCGTGTAAAGAACGTGATTTTAACAAACCTATGGAAAACCCGCAGTATTGTTTATATCGATTTTAATGCTTGTCAAGTGGTTAAGATTTTATATGAACAACTAAATGTACTTAATCAGTTAGAGATATTAAAATATGGGCAGAATTAGCTAACGTAACAAATGAAAGCACGAGTCTACCTTTTATTTTCTACGTTTGAGATAAGGTTCATTTTTATGTGGTCTTAGACAGTGCGGATATTATATCATTATCATATGAAAATAATATAATATAATAATAAGTAAGACTAATAGCTGTGGATGCATGAGGATGTGAAAACTTTCATTTTCGTATCATTGCGCAATTCTTTATGTCTTTTAGATCCTTCACAATATTACAACTCATTCCAATTTTACTCCAAATTTTTAGATGTAATATTTGGATGAATTAAATATTTATAATT
This sequence comes from Megastigmus dorsalis, assembly GCA_900490025.1. NCBI lineage: Eukaryota > Metazoa > Arthropoda > Insecta > Hymenoptera > Megastigmidae > Megastigmus > Megastigmus dorsalis. The sequence continues at coordinate 48,624 of UELU01141092.1, read as the reverse complement.
TTGTTAATTTGACAATAAAATATGTCTTGTCATATTGACGAAATCTTCAAAAGTGGCAAAAGCGATTTAGAGAAATCGCATTTGAAATTTGATAGTAGTCGCAAACATTTTCAAATAATATTCTAAATAATTTATATAATTATTAATTGATTCAACGGTGATTTTCAATTGTCTCCCAAAAACTCTTTTTATCAATCTTTAACAGACCGTAATCGAAAGATCTCTTGAAATAAGGAAGAATCTACGTTGGTCACAAGCCGAATAACAATATAGTTGCAATAGTTCCAAAACATTGGGCGCATTGTTTCGCGTAGTAAAAGCGAAAAAGTACAAATAGACTCGCAGGCGGGGAGAGAAGCAAATGGAAACTGCCTAATTCAAAGGATGGATAAACCCCATGGTGGGCTGACGCAACTCGGACTCACTCCACTTACATCTATTCTCTGCCCACAGCAGTAACAGCAGCGGTAGCGGCAGCAGTAGCGCCCAGTACCCAAGTAATGTCGTTTCAGTGTATCGCGACGCGGCTCTCGCATGGCTCTGTCGCGCTATTTCGCCGCTGGATGACCGAGTCATTCCGTGCGGAGCCGCGCACACCGCCGCCCCCGACGATTTATCGCCTCTGCGCTTGTATACAGTTAGCCTCTCTTTCTATTTCACCCCCATACGTATATATACGCCACGCAGAGGCTGCGGAGCGGCTAAGCGAGGGAAAGAGAGAGCGAGAGAGGTATTCTTCCGCCAGAGCGTCAGCCGAGGCTTTTCTTTACCGCGGGATGAAGCCGCTCGCGCGCTTTTGACAAATGGCCGGGAAATATATATCGCTAGTTTTATTCGAGATATTGCGGGGAATTAGGGCCTTCGCGTGAATCGCGAAATGACGTCGCTGTCTCAACTTTTCTGCTCGCTCCTGCAGCCTTCGTCTTTATTTTTTTGCTTCCAAGAGCTGTCTCGGTGCGACTGCGAGAAATTGCGTACTTCCTTGCCTGTGGGGAATTTAAGTTTCGCTCCGCATTCGCTTTCTCTTTCTGTACATGCTTTATTTACGTTTTTTAGACACACTTCTCTTATGGATGGATAATTAGTTTTATTATAGGACTCTAATTCATACCGTACTGTTTTTACTAACTTCTTATTGCACAGTTTATTCACTTATTCCCCTCTTTTTCTGTTTCAGGTAAGTTACTTTTACTTCAGCTCACGGTACATAAAGATAATTATGTAAGTATGGCGTATTCCTATTTTATATATATATATATAAATGTATAATATATCTGCATTTTTATATATACTATGTAATCTACAAAGGAAACTTTACATTTTTGTAAGATACTGTCCCGGCATTAGTGGCAATGCGACTAAGGGCATAAGATAAGGTCCATTTAATCGAAATACATGAAAAATCGTCATTGACTTCAAGCTCTAATAGAAGGACACTATAAAATACACTATAAAAAATGTTCCGAAATATAAATCAGAAGAGTAGATAGTCAGTTTTTATTTAAATTTTAGAGCGAGCTTTCAAGCATTTTTTATTCTAAATTTAAGAGTTCAATTGGGAATTTTCGATGGCTCATGACTTTTGAATAAAAAGGTACTAATAACTCTAAAATGCAAATGATTTTCATAGGCACTGGCGCTGAAACATGAGACTCATAGTTTTGACCAATGAATGTCTTGGATTCCTCAGGTTCCCTTTGTTATTACGTGATTAATATTGTTAAAATACCAATGAATAAAAACTGACTAAATCGGCAAAAAACTGTCCGTACCAGACTTTTGGTCAAAAAGATCTGCTATTCAAAGTAAGGTTTTTTAACCTAATTTTTTGAGTCATTTGATCTTGCATTTATTTATTTAAATTTATTAATTAATCTTGTACTCTGTTTATATTGGCACAAGCATCATCGATAAGCTAAAAAATACTAAACTCAAATAAGCGCATAAGTATACTTACAATATCTTAATAAAAAAAATACAAAAATATGGGATTACGTTGAAATCACTTTGTCTCTCCTAAACAATCCATTAATATGATAGAATAATGCGCTTCATGAGTAAGGAGCGAAGAAAGACGAGTCTTCTCCATTAAAGGGCCGCGCAATCAAAGCGAGTCGATCCCCGCGTCATTAGCTGTGGCGGACGACCGCAAGATCCTTAAAGGAGCGGAGAGGGAGTAGAGTAGAACAGCGGGTGAGTCCTGATCGGCGCGTCAACTCTGCTCCCTCTGGACTCGTGTCTGGAGATTTGGCTCTTCGATCGGCTCTGATGGGGAAACTCCGGCTACGATGACGACGACGAGGACGACGACGACGGCGACATTGACACCGATCGGCGAGGCTATCATGCGCGGGAATATATTAAACGTCACTTGCAAGCGCTTCGGGCCATTCTCCGCAGTCTGAGAATTATGGCAAATTCGTGTGAGTTTTCAATTCGTATAAGAAAATCGATTCTCCGGCGCTGGATTATATCTGGCGATTTTCGCCTCAAATTATATACTGAGCAAACGATTTTAAGCCCTTTTTAAGCGGCTCCTGTAATTGTTGTTCGAGCCATCGAGGATTTGAATTATCTTTATTAATTTAAATTGATTCGTGCATCGAGCCAGTATAAGAATTTTATTCTACCTGAATGCGCCCCGCACTGTAATTAAATTTCAATTTTGATAAATGGGAATTTATAAGGTGATTAGTGGGTAATGGGCTATTTTTCAAATTAAAATATCATTCAGGTATTTGTATGTACCTTCTACCGTTGCTAACATTTAGAAAAATTACAGTTAAGTTTTCTTTTTTAATAAATTGAGTTACAAACGAAAAACACATTTTGTGCAAGAATAAACACATCGAAACGGGTATACCTAATTTGACTTTACACTGTGAATGATTTAGAGCAATCACTATCCGAAAATTGCTGTTGCGGGGAATTTTATTCGAAATTTTTTGTATCACTTATAGACACTGAAAAAATTTATCACCTATTAAAACTTTTCAAGAGTGTGAAACTGGAATTCCTATGATTATAAGATCGCTCATTTTTCCTGTGCGCGGCCTAAAAACGGAGTGGAAAAAAAGGTGTCGCAGCACGTGAACAAACTTCCCGCGTGTCCGAGATGTGGCGCAGGCGCGAGCTATGGCTCCATAATGGAATCGGGCGACTCGGCGGCGATGAATGCGTGATGCGCCATAATGAATAAGAATTAACGACCCCGTGCGATTTGATCAGCCGCACCGTTGCCGCGCACTAATGAACCATAGAGGCGCGAAGGCACCTGGGGAGGCGCGCGACGTTTAGCATAAATTAACGCTTCTCTCCCTGGCACTCTCACACACACAAACACTTTTTCCCAAGTACTCGCGAATAATGTCGAATCGTGTCGTAATTAAGTGTCAGGGTTATAACTGATCATCGATGCTCCCATATAGCGAGGAATGCATACCTGCTTTTTAGTATTAGGATTTACTTAAATTGTACGGTTTAAACATCGACTGAATAATGTTAAGTGATTATTTGTCAATGAAATCGTGCAGGTTTCTACGAAGAAACGATAAAGATATACATGCAATGGAAATTACTCGGGAAGGTAGGATGGATTAAGCAATAGCTTGTAAGTTAATTTTAATTATTAAAGTAATTACTTTCGGGGCACTGCAACTTCGTTAATGTATTACGTGTTCTCCGAAGTTTGTTTTAAATTTTCATCAGACAATCAAGAAAAATCAGATGGTCGTCAAAAATATATATCGCAAAAATTAATATCCAGACAAATTTCCAGTTGAACATTATTACCAAAAAGTTTGAGTATACTAATAATAACTTCGCAACGTAATTGAATCACGATGTTGATTAACTTCATTCCGGTCCATCCGCAATATTCTTGTGGCCCTTTGTCCATTCTCGTTGGCCTGGAAAATTTGTACCGGTAATAGCTGCATCCACGTCTCCTTGGGAGCGAAATTCGTGATTGGTTTTTGACGCTCTGACGTCGCCACCACGATCGTGACGAAATTAATATTGAACTGCGCGCAATGCCGGTATCGCAATTTTCCGCGCGACAACTTCCTGGAAAATTTCAGTCTACTCTACGGAGAGTGTCAGGTCTTTGTTTCAGCCCTTTGATGGCTTATATCATACGACAATGGGGAAGGGACGGGGACGGGGGGAGGGGCTTCATTATGGCGAGATAACCTGACGCATACATATATACATAGCGGATCCTTCTGAAACTTTCTGAATAGGAGACGATGGGTCGCATCGGGAATTTATTTTTAATCTTACTGTCTTTTAAATTTATGCATTTAAGAAAATTGTACAAAAATTAGAGATAAGCTTCAATTTCAAATCTTAACAGCTAGTAATAAATAAAGTTCCTATTAATAAAAATTGCATAGTTTGAAGATATTCTGGAAAATCCGAATATCTAAAACTTTAAACCGCTTATTTATTATTAATAACAAATACTAAAAAATAACAATTTTCTCAGATAAACTTCATGACCTGGTGAACTTTCGGTCGTATCTATACTAAGTTTTGTACTGAGGGATTGTTGGAATCACTGATTATGAACCCGATATTGGATTCTTAAAACTCTATACATTAGAATAGTAATGTATAGAGGTTTTCGGATTGGCTGATTACGAATTTCCAAATGCAGCTAAATTATTTATTATACAAATAAAAATGACGCGAAACAATATAATGCAGCGATTTAGCTGAGGTTAAAGGACGCTACACATCCAGAACGTTAATAACTCTCTTCATTAAAAATAAAAAAATAAAAATGAGCGAAAACGATAAATAAAACAAGCAGGGCTTTGGTTGTTAAGCGCCGTGCACCACGCGGCGGCCTCTTCCTCGTAAATCCGAATTAAAAAGAATCGAAAAGTCAAATAAAATAACCCCCGTCGCGTTAAAAATCATCAACGCATGTAAAACAAGCCGGAAAGCCAATCGAGACTCGCGAGTCGAACACGCGGCGAGGGGGAAAAGCGAGTGAAGGGAAGAGCGCTCGATTAAATTTCACTCGATTAGATCGGGGGCTCTCTCTCGCAATTTTATTCGGTATGTCTCTCACTCTCTCACTCTCTCTCTCTC